>CAJHNH020002638.1:25000-100004 GCA_905116865.2 Candidula unifasciata | reverse complement strand
GAAATCACGCAGCCAACGAGATGGGGTGAGAATTGTAAGTGGTACCAAAAAAAGATATGGGAGTAATTCAAGGGTGTTTATGTTCGTCAGTCGTGGACTTCGTTTTGCGCGTAGGACACAGGGATTTCACGTGTTCTTAGTGAATGCAACGTTCCTGAGCCAACCGAAGGAATAGTGATAGGGGAACAAGAACCTGCTCAACCAAAGAGGATCAGTGCAGTTGGCTGAAAAGTTCAATGTTTGCAAATCTTACCAGTTGGTGGCTGTCCGTAACGAACTCCAAGGAACGTATGTATTTGTGTCCCGGTGGTCAACGTGGATATTTTACCCCTCAACCCCTGACCTGGGTTTAGGAAAGCAATGGTCTCATTGCTTTCGGGGCCTGCTTGCCGTGGGCTTATCATTCCTGCAGATGCAGTCTTCAATAACACCATCAGGAAAAGACAAACACGAATCATTCTAAAGTCAGCTCAGTAATATAGAGTAGATAATGTGTAACAAAATAGTCACCGACAACTTGCTCTTTTATGTGAGATACGTGAAGGTCATGTCTTGAGAATACTAGCGTCTGGCCTTAGTTTAAAATATCTACCACTCCTTTGTCTGTTTCTGTTATCTTACTACCGGCATCGGTGACCTACGGCATGCGAGGAAAGCGTGCACCGGGAATGATGTTCATTAGCACGCTGATTCAACTACAGCAGCTGATATTCAAAGGATAAAAAGAAACAGAGTACATATTTTTTAAGATTAAATAACGTTTTAATAATTGTTAGATATAAAGATGCAACATACACACACACATACATATATATTATATATATATATATATATATATATATATATATATATATATATATATGTGTGTGTGTGTGTGTGTGTGTGTGTGTATGTTTCATATTTATACCTGTGTGTGTGTGTGTGTTTCAAAAAGTACTAATTTTATATATATATATATATATATATATGTGTGTGTGTGTGTGTGTGTGTGTGTGTGTGTGCGTGTGTGTGTGTGTGTGTCTGTATGTTGCATATTTAAACCTGTGTGTATGTTGCATATTTATGCCTGTGTGTGTGTATGTTGCATATTTATACCTGTGTGTGTGTGTGTGTATGTTGCATTTTTATGCCTGTGTGTGTGTGTGTGTGTATTTCAAAAAAGTACTAATTTTCAAGTACTATATATTTAAAACAAACTGGGAACATTGTGAGTGGCTTGACTCGGGTTTGACACAACTAAATGTTGCTGACACCTCAAATGGTAACCAGTTTGGTCCTTACACAAAAAGAGACACGATTTTAAAAACAACAATATAGGAAAGCAAGAATTGCACGGCACTGGGATACACTGGAAACAAATTAGAGGTTGAGTGTTGTTTCTGAGAAAAAAGCGCTGCAGTAATGTCCATTTTATTTCTCCCCTTGGTTTACCAGTAGCCGCTAGCCAACAATTTGAGTGGTGCGTTTGAGTGGACAGTAAGGAAATATTCGAGGGCCGGCGGCTGGTTCTTCTTCTTCTTCACGTTCACAAGAGTTACACTCAGGCGGAAAGTTGTGGTTGTTTGTCCACTTCTGGACTGCAGTCCTGTTCCTGAACCTGAGAGTTGAGTGTGCATCCGTTTGACAGATCTGACTAATTTGTATGCAGACTGTTGATTCCTTGCCTTTCAGGCAGATGCACTCCGACTACGAAGGAAGCTCCTAATTAGTCGACTCTTACGACATGCCTTTGTGTAGGCAGTGAGTCTATTCTTGTTTACCCTGCAATAGGGCCTGGAACCCACACGGGAGGCTCCTGGTTAAGACGACAAGTTGAAGAACATGGATTCTGAACATCAATGCATGTGATTTAAGGGGTTGAAATAACAGCCGTTGGACAAAACGAGTTGCAGTAGCACTTGTTGGGGGAGAGGGGGGGGGGGAAACAATGTACCAGAAGGAGACGATAAGAAATGAATACCGTGTATCAACAATAAATATTTGCTGACTTGTCTGGCATCCTGGTATCCAAATAGATCAATTAGATCCTTCCTGTTGTTAACACATGTCATCTCCAACATTAACTAGTCTCTTTACGATGTTACCTACACACACACATTCACACACACATTCACACACACAGCGTGGGGAAGTGGTCGAACCGTTTGCCTCGCACTCTGAAGGTCTTAGGTTCGCTCTACGGCTGCACCCTTCAGTTCACGGGAATCGTCACCGGAGCTACGGAGGCCGTGCTCTGCTCGGCGCTCAGGGCAGGCAGCTAGTCGTTCTCCGTAAAGAGACTGAGCCATGTGGTATAAAACCGTGTACAATAACCTTTCAAAACACAAAACACATGAGACGATGACAAGTTTGATAGGAGTAAATGGCACGGAAGCTAAGAACCAGCATGAAATATCATCAAGTGGTCACCTGAACTGCCCAACTATCTGTGACTCCGCTTTCCGGATACTAGATAAGGTGTTTGTTTTTTAACATTCACTAATAGATGTTCCACAAATCTAAGCCAATGTGGGATTGTTCGCAACAATAGACAAGCAACATTTTTAGATAACTGCACGCGAATGGATTCACATGGTCATGGGTCATACACTGGATGAGAGTTTCAGAGGCGCAGTGCCTAAACGATTGCCTACCAAGCCATATGTCTTGAATTCGAATCTGTTTCAATACGGATTTGTATATAATTTACATGGTCTGGTAGATTAACTCGGCCCTTAAAATGGTATAACAAGGGGAATGGAAAGTAAAGGCGGACAACTTGATGTTGACAACATCGAGAACCGATCGACTCTAAACACTATGAGGTTAGCATCATATGTCCATGGGACACTGTGAATGGTCCTTTACTTTGTATTTTATGTTCACATACATGCTGTGAAAAGCACTCTAAAATCAATCTATTACAACTCTAAAATCAATCTATTACAACTCTAAAATCAATCTATTACACACGCACACATAAAAGGAAATTCAGAAAGCATGCTGAGGAATATCAGGACAGGCATGCTTCGTGCAGAGTGGCATGCTTCGCTGCGGAGGACACGAGTGAGGAGTATTGTCTGGATTTTTTTACCGGGTCACGCCGGTGTGTTTGGAAATGAACAGGCGGACAGACTGGCTGGCTCTGCACAACTTGGTGGAATACTGCTACATGATAGGGCAGACGTGGTTAGTGCCTTGTGGGAGAGCGTGTACAATTCGGAGGAGCAGATGGATCACCACAGTCTGGTGAGATTGATGCAGTTGGGGGTGACGAGAGGTTCTGGCAGAAGCTCGAGAATCAGAGGAAAGGCAAGACGGACGTTTAATCAGAAAGCTACTGGCACTATTAGTATCGGAACTCTTCGCTGCCTCCTGAAGATGGGGACAGAGCCCTTATTGGAATGCCCCGAGTGCTGTGATGTCGGTTCTTGAATCAAATCAAATCAAATCAATGGAAAAGAAAAAATCTTCACATTTCAAATGTTTTTACTTCTAAAATACGCTTAACATTTTGTCAGCCAGCATTCACACACAGCGTTTATAATAAAAACAAAAAAGAACAAAAACAGTTTTAAAATATTTTCCTGTTGTGAATTAAAATAATGAGATCAAAAACCCTGTAAGGCGAAATGTATTACCCGGCAAAGTTGCTGTTGAGACCACTCAAATGTGAAACAAATCAACTGAGGATTTGAGAACGTCCAAGAAAAACCCGAAGGCAAACGTTATTAGGACAGAACAAAGGCACTAGGAAAGATTCCATGATTTCAAAGGGTTGCACAGGATAGAGTGGAATGGAGGATTGGACTTTTAGCCCTATACGACATGTATACAATACGTTGGTTACGATGATAATTCGCTGTTTTTTTTCAGGCCCATTACTAGAGTTACATCAATGTGCAAAGAAGCAGAGAAAATATAAACAAAAGTCCCTGTGTGGGTTTCTGTGCCCCATTTTTGTTTTTGTGGGTGGGGGGGGCCTGGGGGGGGGGGGGTCGACTCATTGCTCCTAACAAGCATGTTGTTAATGTGACTATTAGGAAGAAAGAAAGAAAGAAAGAAAGAAAGAAAGAAAGAAAGAAAGAAAGAAAGAAAGAAAGAAAGAAAAGAAAGAAGAAAGAAAGAAAGAAAGAAAGAAAGAAAGAAAGAAAGAAAGAAAGAAAGAAAGAAAGAAAGAAAGAAAAGAAAGAAAGAAAGAAAGAAAAAAGAAAGAAAGAAAGAAAAAAGAAAGAAAGAAAAGAAAGAAAGAAAGAAAGAAAGAAAGAAAGAAAGAAAGAAAGAAAGAAAAAGAAGAAAGAAAGAAAGAAAGAAAGAAAGAAAGAAAGAAAGAAAGAAAGAAAGAAAGAAAGAAAGAAAGAAAGAAAGAAAGAAAGAAAGAAAGAAAGAAAGAAAGAAAGAAAGAAAGAAAGAAAGAAAGAAAGAAAGAAAGAAAGAAAGAAAGAAAGAAAGAAAGAAAGAAAGAAAGAAAGAAAGTTGAACGATCATTGTGGTAATCTTGGGCTTCTGTTATTAGATGATCATCATCATGCGTTTATCAGTTAGTATGTTGACACCCTTGCATGCCATGACAAAATGCTGTCAAGATTAGCTCAGTCCGTCTTCCTCTGTCTCTCTTTCCACAAATCTTTCCAACAGTCACAACATGTTCAATTTCTCTCTACTCATAACATGACCCAAAAATAATGACCGTCTCTTTCTGAAGTGTGTGGTCAGTTTTCTTCGAGGAACTGCCTCTCTCAAAATATCTGGGTTGTTTTTCCTAGCCATCCAAGAAATTCTAAGGATATTAGTAAGATACACAGCATAAAATGAAACAATGTGATTTGTGAAATTCATATGTAAGCATTCATGTTTTGTGCTTCATTATTTGTTGACGACATAACAGCGAAATATGTCAGTAATGCTGACAGTAAAGCAATTGTTTATTTCTCAATATTTAAAACTGTTTAAATTCATTAAAATTATCACTTGTCACAAGCCAGGTGTCTGAGATAATATACTCAAGTGTGGTCATGTTTGGGAACATTGTTCCTTCCATCCAAAGTCATCTCCATTTTCCCTACGAAGGAACTGAGTTAAGGGTTTGAAGTACTCCACGACTGGCAGGGCGTCCGGCAAGCTTCTTCCTGTTAACTGTTGCAGAACTGTCTGCCAAGGCTGAGAGGATCCCAGTTTCATTATTTCTCTGTGTGTGAAGGGAATGTGGTTGTTAGAAAACTGGTACACATATACCCTGGATTAAACATGGTTGTTTAAACGTGAGAAGCTCGTGGGCTCTTACGGCTCAGGTTGGAGTTAGAATTGTGAAGCAATGTGCTTCTGGTGTTTTGCTGCGAATGCAAGTAGCCTGACTATGGAAGTCATGGCAATGACCAAAACAATAACAGGGCTGGAGACACCGACTTTTTTTCACGCATGTTTTCCTAATGACTCAATGTGTATTCTTAGGAAGATACAGATGGGCTGGGTCCGATGACCGTAGTTGGAGTTTCAAAGGCCGTCGGTACTGACACATACGAAGGACGATAATGCACCCTAAACTGTCATATATTTTTCTTCTGTGAACACTATCCGTACATCATAACAATGTACCCAGCGTTCGGGCAGTGCTAACATCCACTGCTGAAAATCTGTAAACATTCTTCAAACCTTAGTGGTTATGAACTCGGGTCTCACCTTCAGCATTGAGGAATTCTACGACTTGACGTTGTTTTAACCAAACGTCTATAGTAGCCATTGTCAACTTGTTACAGTGGTGCCACCTTTCCTGAAACAGGGTGCAAGTGCTGTATAATGCAGAAGAGCGTGTGGTGAATCCAGCTGAATTTACAAAAACGCACGGACGAAGTATGTACATTGATTTTTTTTAAAGGAGGCCGTACCTCGTATCAGTTTCGTATTCGTGCCACGACACACAGGTGTGGAAGGAAATGAGAAAGCTGAAAGGTTTGCAGGTAACGCTACTTTGGAGGGTTGGCGTGCCCTGGACCAGGTTGATATGCTGAATACTCTATGAGAAGTAGCACGTTTACGAGAACAAAGTGATGACCGAATCTATACCAGGGTCAGATTGCAAAAACTGCATGTTAAAAGGGGTGTGGCCAGATAAGAGCAATATGCAGGAAACCAAAGAAGAATAAGAAACCAACACAGAACTGGTGTCGTAAGCAGCTACTCGATGGGGAATTTACCGAGGAGGTGAATCGATCACGTATGGACTAAATGGCTCGACATTCGATGAGGATTATCTGTCGGCTAACTAACTAACAACAGTTGAACAAATTATAACAATAATATTACACTTTTTCCCCTACATTGTACATTAAACGCTTTCAGTTGCAAGCAACGCATCATATGCACATTTTCACTTTATCGTCATTCATGATAATTTAAAAAAAAAACATCATGAGCCATACCTAGCGGAGTAGGCGCCATTTTTTTTTTTTTTTTTTTTTTTTTTGGGGGGGGGGGGGGTCCTTGTATTGTGAATCGATTCCACTGATGACACTCCACTGATGTTACCCCACTGATGATACTTCACTGATGTTACTAACTGATTATACTCAACTGATGATACTCCATTGACGATACCCCACTGATGTTACTTCATACATCGCATATTCCTGTATTGCTTCTGTCACATTCCTCGGTTACAAAAATCCTTTCTATTAAAAATGGTTCTGTAACTTCTTCTGCAAAGTATTTTTGTAATTTTACTCCAGTAACAGAGAAAGATTGTAGCTCCACAGTACACACTCTAAAACGTATGAATAAATATTCAAGAAATAAGTGCCTTGGATTGAAAGAATTAATAAAAGATGATGGCAGAAGTGAAACAGAAAATTGAAAAAGAATAGGAGTGGCTTAAATATCAACAAAACGCAGCAAGTAATGACATCTAGATATAAATAATGGTCCAAATACTCTGGAGGCACAAATCTACAATGAGGTGGAGAAGCCTAGACAACAAACCAGCAGCCAGAAAATCAAACCAGAGATACGGAATACAGAAGAATAGGACCAATTTATGGATCTTCATGGTCGTCTCAGATTAGGGGTTTTTTTTTTCGTTTTAACCGGGCACCTCGCCAACGTATATACGAACAGCGTTTCTAACGAAGTCGGAGTGCATCTGCATGAGTAGCAAGGAACCAACACTTTGCACACAGATAAACCAGATGTGAAAACGGATGGGCATGCAACGCCCAAATCCTAGAACAGTCCCAAAATCCAGAAGTGGAAGAACAAGTAGGACTTTCCGCCGGAGTTTAGAGTTAATTCGGTGAAGAAGAAGTTTTACTCTCTGATTCCTTAATTTTCTTAAAGTATTATTGAATATTTCTGAACCATAGATTCATTTTCAAGTTTAACAGCTAAAGGTGATATGCTGTGCAAGAAACGCTCTCCGCAGCTTCGGCGATAATTCGTGATATTTTTTGTGTCTGGGTGATATGGTTTTTATATCTAGATAGTTCTGCTGATGATGCAGAATTTCCATTTACATTCATGGCAACATCGACAACAAAAAAACGGATCGATGACGCTTAGTGCAACAGTCCCGGAATGATACGACAACATCTAAATTGTAAACACTGGTTATTTATCTCAGTACACAGACCCCAAGCGCAACAGTGAGAAATGATTATAATGATTGTAACGATAACAAAGAAATCATGTTCTTACATTAGTTTGTCTCCAACCTGCCTTTTGTTGTAAACATCGCATCTGTGTATAGGCCCATTGAATTTTGCCAGTACACATGCCGCCTTGTGGATCTGGAACTGGAGAATGGTTCCAAGGAAAAACCTGAAACATCAATTAAGGGATCGATTATTAGCTGACACAACATTGCCCAAGCTGTTGGAGGTATGTATGTTGTTTCTTGAGGTTCTTCCGGGCTAAATCGTTAAGCTGTTAGTCTCGCCCTCTAAAAGCTGTGTGCTCGTTTCACGGACTGTGTTGATCGTTTCACGGGCTGTGTAGATCGTTTCACGGGCTGTGTAAATCGTTTCACGGACTGTGTAGATCGCTTCACGGACTGTGTATATCGTTTTGCGGACTGTGTAGATCGTTTCACGGACTGTGTAGATCGTTTCACGGACTGTGTAGATCGTTTCACGGGCTGTGTAGATCGTTTTACGGATTGTGTAGATCGTTTCACAGACTGTGTAGATCGTTTCGCGAGTGCAGTTTCTACCGAGATTCTTTGCGATCGTCGCTGGTCTCCTAAGTTCGTATTTTGTGCAACGCTTTCTGCAGTTGGCTAGCTGGTGTGCGTGTAGAGACTTCGCTATCAAGGATGAAAAAAGTAAAACTTTGCAATGTAGTAGATCCTCTTGAGTAAACCTAAACCTAAATTTGTGCAAAGTTTCTATAAAATATGCTCATCTGTTCAAAGATTTTTTTTTTCTATATTTCTGCCTATTTTTAACCTTTCTTTTTTTATGATGCATTATCCACCCAATAAATAACGAGACTGATTTTATTACAGCTTTGATAAGAACATTATCCATGAAGAAAAGCATGTCACCCAAACAGGCAGCTTTAATCTATGATCCCGCAAAACTGTCATTTTTACCTGTTCAACCTGTTTAGCTGGTGAATGTTGCGTGGTTACGTATGCAGCATGGAGCAAGGAGAGGGGAAAAAAATTATGTTTCGAAGTCGGAAACGTTCTCTGTGAGGTTTACATATTATGATCAGAGTTTCATAATTATGGCAGTATTATAGACACCATATTTTGCCCATGCATCATAATCCATCTCTTTACCTGCCATGTTTACTCCACAGGAAAGGTAACACCGGTAGATTTAGAAAATCAGGCTGTGGAAGCTGCCGGATCAGAAGAGCAATGCTCTATCTGTCCGCCTGTCAAAGCTTCCATCCTAGACCAGCTGCCAGCCAATGCTAAGGGTCTGACGGCCCTGCTTTAACAGTCTTCAGGTTGTATTTCCTCTTCATAGGATAAGGCTAGTATCTTTCTCAGAGCCCTCATTTGCTCGAAGCCGTTGGCACAATATAGGATGAAAGGTTCGGTAAACGTTGCCCAACATTCGGCGTTAACAGAAGACATGTAGTACAAGCTAGTGCTATACGGTTATATTTGACCAAGACCTGACATTCTACACTATATAATAGAATGACTAGTAAATCAATCTATAATATAAATTATATACACACACACACAAAATAATGAGAAGACAATTAATGGATAAAAATCTCAAGGATGATGTTTAAAGTAACTAACTTGCCGACATCATAAGAATACATTTATAATATTTTTGCACGTTGTTAGATGAGGAAAACTTGAGTTTAAAAAGTTGAAATGAAATATGGGCAGAAGGGGATCTAGAGAGGAGATGTTGGACAGTCTGCTATCACGTTGTGAAGAAAATACGTTGGAGAATTATTGACATTCCCGGAGACAGACGTCTGTGTATAGACATCATTGTTAAAGCCACATGATATATATTATCATCATGCAGCAGTTTTTTAAAGAACTCATAATTTCACCCCTGAAAATCCACTAAATCCTTACCAACTTTCACGCCTAGGTTGTCCTTGACATCCCGCGTCCACTGTCATGCAGGTCGAGCCCTGCTTATTCTTTCAAGAACCTAGTCTAATCCCAAACCCCATTCTGCTGTTCTTTCTAAACCCTTATAACTTTAATTATGGTCATAGCATTTTAATTTTTCACAAACTATTCCGTCTAGGAAGAAGTCAACATTATGTTCGCTGCTAAAGAATGTAACACTGTTTTATGGGTCCCTTATACTCTAAAAATCTGCCAGCAAATTTAAGTTCAAAAGCTCTGACGTAAACTATAATAATAAAAAGCATTATTAGAGCATTTATACTGGATGATCTCAGTATCTCCCGCCACATTTTGTCTGGCTCCAAGATCAAAGTCCAGCTCACTTCTCGGCACAGGTGGCGATATACCTTGATGTTTACACCTGGCAATAAGGTAACAGTAAATTAGGAATTGTGGATCTGAAAATGATATAAATTTAATATTGACATTTCACTAACAATGTAAGTTTTAAAAACAATTAAAAAATCATTTTCAAGCTAGCTGCAGATCAAAAAATATGGCGCTTCAGCAACTGGTGCTAGACTGGTGATGTAGTAAACATCGCGCTGGCCGTCTTTACTTTCTGCGAGATTTTATAATTTTCTTTTTAGGCTGCGTCAGCCTAAGAAGGAAGACCAGATTTTTGTGTACATACAGATTAAATATAAAAGACCAATGGACCAACAGATGAGCACCTAGTCTCTAAACTACATCAACTTCTAATTTTGCTGATTAATACTTGATGGGATATGTTGAAACAAAATATAGACCGACTTAGTCAGTGTTAGTGTTGTGCTGCTGATGCAGTTCAAATGTTTGTACCAGACGGGCTGCTATCGGTGTCACACTCAAACATGTATTATATACCGGTACGCATCATTTTTTTCCCAGATAGAATCTTTGTGTTTTTAGCTACCATGTGGGAAAGAGTAGGCCTTTTTATATGGGTGTCAAATTAGTTCTACGCAGTTACCAAGGCTTGAGCTGATTGTATTTATGCTTTGTAAGCTATGATAAATATGTAATTTATGTTGTTTAAATGATAAATTACAGTGTTATAATATACTGTTTGAAGTGGCTCAACATTATCAAGTTGCTGAAAAGCGAAGGCGGTATTGATTAAAAATTATCCACGATCACAGAAAAGACGGATCACGTCCTTGTTCTTGTCCGGTCCTTGCAGTGTTGCAAAGCCATGAAAGTGTGTGCCTCTTTTCTTTTCCTTTATTATTCCTGATGGTCTGATCTGAGCATACGAAACCGAACGCAAAGAAGAAGAAGAAGAAGTATTGAATTTCTCCTCATATGTACAGAAAGTCTTTATCGTCAACGTCTCATTGATCTATTACTGCAATTTTTCCACGTGATCTAATATATTCTTTCTTTGTGGCTTTTCTTCTGTTTAGAGTGTTATTATTTTCCTCAGTTATAACAGAAAGAATATGACGATATATTGGCCTCATTCTGAGATGAAGCTGCAAAAGAAAAATCACAAAACAGGCACTGAAATGTTAAACAAATTGATTGAAGCAATCTGCATTTCCAGGGGAAAACCTAAGGGGATGTTGATAGGGGAGTCCAGAATGCTAGACTAGATTCGGTGCCAGATATTGCAAGCATTGCATAGCAGCAGAGGCTAGAAGTGCCAGACTAGATTCAGTGCCAGATATTGCAAGCGTTGCATAGCAGCAGAGGCCAGAAGTGCCAGAATGGATTCAGTATCCAATATTGCAAGCATTGCACAGGAGAGAACGGGTTGGTGACATTTACTACAAGTCTTATGTTTTGGATAAAATGACTCTTTTTAACGCCAGTGACGCATCAAGCATGAGATTAGACACAATTAGCGGTGATGTGGTCAAGATCCCGCCGGTCGCCTTTACTTTCCAGGACAGTACCTGACATCATGTTTTGCCTGTGTCAATCAGGAAGCGACGGTAATTTTTTTAAATATCTGTCTCCATGCGGATTTAAACCTAAAAGCCTTAGATCGGCTAGCGAGCCTTTAGTCGCTGCGCTATTGTAGCTCCAATTTTCGTAAAGACTACAGTAATTTATGGTGTTGGTGGTGGTAGTTATGAAGACGACTTATTTTGAAAACTGCATGTGTTATCAATTATCCCTTATGCGTTTTACATCTGTTTGAATATTATATTCACATAAATGATGATGTTTGAAGACGGATTTCTTTTTTAAATTTGCTAACGATACCATTCCCCACTACCCCCTCCCCTCCCCCGCCCCACCCTTTATTACCATGATCAATTCTCGGTTTTGTAGCCAAGGTCACAGGACCGAAACCGTCAACACAACAAACCAGAGAACACAAGCAGGCAACTAAACCAATGTCGATTAAAAATATGCAGGACGGTACCTGTTCTGTTCGCTATCCTGATTTAAACGTTTTGATAGTCAGTTTTCCGTGTGGGACTGACCCGGCGAAGTAAAGAGAATAATTACTAGTCTCCCAGGTCAATGAAGTTACAAAAACGTAATCAGCAGAAACAAATTAAGACACACAAAAATCACAGTATACCTATAATTCCACCATTCAGTATTATACTGATCAGATTTGATCTCTCCACAGAACATATTCCAACGAAACCGTTCTAAGGTATATCCATACGCAAGCGGCGCCAGTTTTTGCAGGGCAGTTTTCATCAGCAAATTTAAGTCGCTCTCTGAATGAGATACGGAAACATGTCAGTAAAAAAAAAGTGAGGCACCTGTCTGCGATATCTGGCACCTGTCAGGACTTTGATCCTGATTCGAACCCAATAGCATAGAATATAGCCACTGCGTTACTACAGCTAACAAGTGTATAAGTTTAGGAATGTAACAAAATATCTCAGCGGTTCCTAATTTGGAAAGACATTTCACTCGTTGCCAGCATCATTTCAGTCATTTCACTCCTTACCACGCTCAATACAGTCATTTCACTCTTTACCACGCTCAACACAGTCATTTCACTCCTTACCAAGCTCAATACAGTCATTTCACTCCTTACCACGCTCAATACAGTCATTTCACTCCTTACCAAGCTCAATACAGTCATTTCACTCCTTACCACACTCAATACAGTCATTTCACTCCTTACCACACTCAACACAGTCATTTCACTCCTTACCACGCTCAATACAGTCATTTCACTCCTTACCACGCTCAATACAGTCATTTCACTCCTTACCAAGCTCAATACAGTCATTTCACTCCTTACCAAGCTCAATACAGTCATTTCACTCCTTACCACACTCAACACAGTCATTTCACTCCTTACCACACTCAATACAGTCATTTCACCCCTTACCAAGCTCAATACAGTTATTTCACTCCTTACCAAGCTCAATACAGTCATTTCACTCCTTACCACACTCAACACAGTCATTTCACTCCTTACCAAGCTCAATACAGTCATTTCACTCTTTACCACACTCAATACAGTCATTTCACTCTTTACCACGCTCAATACAGTCATTTCACTCCTTACCAAGCTCAATACAGTCATTTCACTCCTTACCACACTCAACACAGTCATTTCACTCCTTACCACGCTCAATACAGTCATTTCACTCCTTACCACGCTCAATACAGTCATTTCACTCTTTACCACGCTCAACACAGTCATTTCACTCTTTACCACACTCAGTACAGTCATTTCACTCTTTACCACGCTCAACACAGTCATTTCACTCTTTACCACACTCAATACAGTCATTTCACTCCTTACCACACTCAATACAGTCATTTCACTCTTTACCACACTCAATACAGTCATTTCACTCCTTACCACACTCAATACAGTCATTTCACTCCTTACCACGCTCAATACAGTCATTTCACTCCTTACCACGCTCAATACAGTCATTTCACTCCTTACCACACTCAACACAGTCATTTCACTCTTTACCACACTCAATACAGTCATTTCACTCCTTACCACGCTCAATACAGTCATTTCACTCCTTACCACGCTCAATACAGTCATTTCACTCCTTACCAAGCTCAATACAGTCATTTCACTCCTTACCACGCTCAATACAGTCATTTCACTCCTTACCAAGCTCAATACAGTCATTTCACTCCTTACCAAGCTCAATACAGTCATTTCACTCCTTACCACACTCAATACAGTCATTTCACTCCTTACCACACTCAATACAGTCATTTCACTCCTTACCACGCTCAATACAGTCATTTCACTCCTTACCACGCTCAATACAGTCATTTCACTCATTGCCAGCATCATTTCAGTCATTTCACTCCTTACCACGCTCAATACAGACATTTCACTCCATACCAAGCTCAATACAGTCATTTCACTCCTTACCACGCTCAACACAGTCATTTCACTCCTTACCGCGCTCAATACAGTCATTTCACTCCTTACCACGCTCAATACAGTCATTTCACTCCTTACCAAGCTCAATACAGTCATTTCACTCCTTACCACGCTCAGTACAGTCATTTCACTCCTTACCACGCTCAATACAGTCATTTCACTCCTTACCACGCTCAATACAGTCATTTCACTCCTTACCAAGCTCAATACAGTCATTTCACTCTTTACCACGCTCAATACAGTCATTTCACTCTTTACCACACTCAATACAGTCATTTCACTCCTTACCACGCTCAACACAGTCATTTCACTCCTTACCACACTCAATACAGTCATTTCACTCCTTACCAAGCTCAATACAGTCATTTCACTCTTTACCACGCTCAATACAGTCATTTCACTCTTTACCACACTCAATACAGTCATTTCACTCCTTACCACACTCAATACAGTCATTTCACTCCTTACCACACTCAATACAGTCATTTCACTCTTTACCACGCTCAATACAGTCATTTCACTCTTTACCACACTCAACACAGTCATTTCAATCCTTACCAAGCTCAACACAGTCATTTCACTCCTTACCACGCTCAATACAGTCATTTCACTCCTTACCACGCTCAACACAGTCATTTCACTCCTTACCACGCTCAACACAGTCATTTCACTCCTTACCACGCTCAATACAGTCATTTCACTCCTTACCACGCTCAATACAGTCATTTCACTCCTTACCACGCTCAATACAGTCATTTCACTCCTTACCAAGCTCAACACAGTCATTTCACTCCTTACCACGCTCAATACAGTCATTTCACTCCTTACCACGCTCAATACAGTCATTTCACTCCTTACCAGGCTCAACACAGTCATTTCACTCCTTACCACGCTCAACACAGTCATTTCACTCCTTACCACGCTCAACACAGTCATTTCACTCCTTACCGCGCTCAATACAGTCATTTCACTCCTTACCACGCTCAACACAGTCATTTCACTCCTTACCAAGCTCAATACAGTCATTTCACTCTTTTCCACGCTCAATACAGTCATTTCACTCCTTACCACACTCAATACAGTCATTTCACTCCTTACCACACTCAATACAGTCATTTCACTCCTTACCAAGCTCAATACAGTCATTTCACTCCTTACCACACTCAATACAGTCATTTCACTCCTTACCAAGCTCAATACAGTCATTTCACTCTTTACCACGCTCAATACAGTCATTTCGCTCTTTACCACACTCAATACAGTCATTTGACTCCTTACCACACTCAATACAGTCATTTCACTCCTTACCACGCTCAATACAGTCATGTCACTCTTTACCACACTCAACACAGTCATTTCACTCCTTACCAAGCTCAACACAGTCATTTCACTCCTTACCACGCTCAATACAGTCATTTCACTCTTTACCACTCTCAATACAGTCATGTCACTCCTTACCACACTCAACACAGTCATTTCACTCCTTACCACGCTCAATACAGTCATTTCACTCCTTACCACGCTCAACACAGTCATTTCACTCCTTACCGCGCTCAATACAGTCGTTTCACCCCTTACCAAGCTCAATACATAAATCAAACAAAACCACACGATTACACAAAATCACCTAACTAACGTATCCAAATGCAGTCACGTGGATGTCTTGCCTGTGCAATGAAGAGAACACACTGAACAGGAGAATACATTTCCGTAAAATGCCAATAGCCGTAAGTCGAGAATTTCATTTTACTTACCAGCACAAGACTGAAGGCTACATCAGGACGGTGTAACTGGTCGGGCGCCGTAATTATAACTTCTATGAAGGTTAAATGTGGAGTATAGTGGATTGTTGCTGGTGGTATGTGTCCTGCTGTTTTGTTGCCTGTGCGATATTCTCAAATGTTCAAGGACAGGTTTAAAAAAATCAAGTAGCAGCCAAGGGAGAGGCGGGAAAAAAAAGGGGGGGGGGGGGGGACAAAAGACAGATATGCTGAAATAGCAGTGGTGATGATGATAATTATTTAACTGTGCGTGTGTGTGTATATGTGTATGTTTGTGTGTTTGTGTTAACGCCTTAGCATGTATCTGTGTGGGATTTTTGTTTTACCGGTATCTGTGGGAATCGTCTCGATAAGGTTCAGGGTCTTCAAGTAGTGCGGAGTTTGAATCGACAATGCAACAAAATCAGCAATGGCCTCGTTGAATGCTGGAAATACACATTATCTTTGTTTTTTAGTGGGTAAATAATTACATACAGTGAACAAAACCGGCTAGCGTTACCAAATTTCTATAAATAAACAGAGGGGGGAACCATTTGAGGCCGTTAAATATTATGAATTAATCAAGTAACAGAAAGTATTGTGAACGGCACTCACAGAAAGAAGTGGAAAGATAGAAGAACACACTAGACAACATAAAAATCGAAAGCTATAGTTACCGTGCCGGGAATTGAACCTGTCACCTCCAGACGGCGTCTGCGCCTCGCCATGAATACAAGTGCACTAAGTTACATGGTCAACTAGGCACCCCCAAAAAAAGGTGTCTCACTGGCCATGTCTATCGTACAGCTTGAAATCCACGACTATGGAATACGGACAGAATTCATTTCAACCCATTGAAATGGCACCATAGGTTACAGAAATTTATTTTAACGAAGCAAATGTCGAATAACAATCACAGCAACAATTTACGAACACATTAAGACCTTATTGTTTTGTCTAGAATACACAAACATTTAAGAAAGGTATTTGATTGGTAGGTTCCGGTGTGTATACGTCATTCCTATAAATAAACAGAGGGGGGAACCATTTGAGGCCGTTAAATATTATGAATTAATCAAGTAACAGAAAGTATTGTGAACGGCACTCATAGAAAGAAGCGTTACCAGCATGCTAAATACTACTCTTGTTTTTTATATATATATATATATATATATATATATATATATATATATATATATATATATATATATATATATATATATATATATATATATATATAGCCCATGCGTAAGAGGCCGAATCATTGATTTTGTGCTTTATAACATATTCATGAGCAGTATGAACTGACTGGGAGAAATGTGGTTTATAATGTTTTATTACAATAAGTTCTGCACTAATTAATTTACCCAAAATCATATCCCAAATCTGCGCTTATTTCCTAATCAAGTAAAGGACCCCTTCCATGCTTCAGGCGTATCGGGTATATAGGGCTAGACCTATAATTTATAGACCATTGGGCACTCGCTTTGTAAAATGGTCAGCACCATTCAAGGCTGGGTCGACCTGGGAGCCAGGGTGGGGTTTTTTTCGGGGGGAAGGGGGGGGGGAAGTCCGGTACAGTCAGAACCCGATCTATATTAGATTTCATTTCCCGGCCTCTCACAGGATTGTGAACGAAAATTGTATCTCTTGTCCTTTACCTCCTTTTTGTTTCTACCGAGGACGAAAGTCTAATCCTTGCCCCTAATAACACCTGAGGCTCTTACCGCCTAGGGTCCGTTCCACAGGCCCACACTTTTGATCGACAAAGCTATCGCCCACAGTAGGAAACAATGGTCTCACCAATACTCTTTTGTGACTCCTACTTTAGTCATTATAATTAATTGTGGTCATCCTGTTATCACTTTTTATTGAAATATTCGGTCTATCCGTTACGGCAAGTGCCACAAGAATAGTAATACTGAAAATAGACCCAAACATCAATAAATAAACAAAAGTATATGTATGTATATGCATATGCACATACATAACTTGAAACGATGGCACAGTTGATATGATTTTACCTCTGATTTAACATTCACGAACGCATATGCTCCATCAATAATTGACTTGGTGAGGGACTGGTTACTGGCGGTCGACCTGTCTGGTTTCGAGAAATACCCCGATTCAATCCGAAAGACAGATCTGAGACCAGACATGATCCTGCTCGCCTTGCTACGAATACTCACATGGGATGAGATGTTGCGAAAGGCCCCACGGCGCCTAAGCTTTGTAATAAGATCTGCTTACCACATGTGACCCTCTAGCGCCAACATGTCCACATGGCATGCGACCACGGACCCGACATGTACCCTATGCAGAGCTAAGCAAACGCGCTAGCACGTATTGTCCGCGTGCAGAAAAGCCCTAGACCAGGGACGATATACATGGCGCCGCAATAAAGTCCTGAAAAAGCTAGCGGACATTGTGGACCAAGCCAGGATGAGGGCTAACGTGAAGGTCAGCACTAACGTCCCCCCCCCCTCCTTCCCTCTCCCCCCCCCCCCCTTCCCCCCCCCTCCTCCATGAGCTTCGTTAGGACTGGGCAGATTTCTAAATGTAAAATCAACAAAGGTCGCGTATGCTCAACCGACACTTAACTGTGCGAGGAACTGGTTACTGGCAGCTGATCTGTCTGGTGTCGAGAAATACCCCGATTCAATCCGAATGACCGGCCTGAGACCAGATATGGTCCTGCAATCTGCGAAAAATCGTAAGCTCATCCTGATAGAACTCAGCGTGCCGTGGGAGTCGCAGCTGGAAGAAAATCACATATACAAGCTAGAAGAGTGAACTGGTGGCCGGTCTGAGGACAGATGGGGCGCACACAGTAATAATCTTCGCAGTGGAGGTAGGTGCAAGAGGTCTTATCTCCACCTGCCCATACAATGTACTAAAGCACCTGGACTTGTGAGGAAATGAACCGAAACGGGCACTAAAACAGCCGGGCGAGGCAGCGGAAACGGCTTCGAGCTAGCTTTAGACGCAACGGAACGTCGTGGGGGATATGCCTCGGTAGACTGGTCCGAGCGCCTAGTGTAAAAGAACTTTACATCCCATTAAAGCCAAAGTGTCCGATAAAAAACGTCTGCAAGTGTCTCTCTGCCATTTGGCAAAGTCTAACGTCTGTCCGATAAGCCAGCCGTAAGATTGTTACTTTGGTCCTGAAGATAGGCTTGGCAGCGACAATATATATAACACCACGCCTCACAATACCTGATGCCACCATTTCGTCTTGTCCGAAAGATACCATGTCCGATAAGCGCAACAGGAGATGTCTGAGGCCTAGCTTCGTGAACCAGATCGGCCCACCCACCGAGATTGTATAGGACGTTATTGGGCTGAAACAATTGTTGACAAGAGACCCTTTTACTGATGATTGATTAAGCTCCTGTTGTGCATACTCCCCTGTGGAGTTCTTTTCATCGCGTACTGGGAATTGCGACGTGTATTTATTGACAACGAAGCACTGTGTGTCCTGTACCCTTTATATCACATCCTTTACCTTCCAGAACATGTTAATGTTCTCGGGTATAAGCTATGTGTGGCATGTGAGCTGAATTAATTCTTTAAAATAAAATCCAACTAAAAACCATCAGGTTGGTAGACCACAGATCTTTTACAAATTGTCTAGTGGGTGCTCAGAGGGAGGAAAGGTCTGAGCCTTGTTTAAATGCACTATATTATTTTTGATTGCAGACTGGCAACTAAATAAAGCAATATATTTGAAATTACATAAAAATTTTTAGAAATATATACAAAGAAAGGTTATTATACATGGTTAGGGTACCCATTTAGATGCATATTTTCTAGGGGAAGAACGGGGAATCAGGTACCCCTATAAATTTATGGAAGATGTCTCAATATAACTGGGTGAGCCAGTACACGTACACGTAATTAAATGTTACCATCGTTCGTGGCTTGTCTGTAAACCCGCGGTAGACTTTTGTACTGCATCATATAAACAATATGGCCCATGAGATGGTGGACTTTGAGAAAATGATCTTGTGTGGTCTTTGCGCACATTCTGACTCTGAAAGAAAAGATGAAGCCGCTTTGTTTTTATTCGGATAGAAATTAAAGCAACATTTGGTCATTAAACACAAGAGCAAAATAGGAAGTAAATATAAATATCGTTTTCTTCAAACTAAAATTACCATCATAAGATCGTACTCTGCAGCTCAGCTGTGGAATAATCGTCCACCGGAAATAAAAAATATCAATAACCCCTTTAGATACAATCGGAAACTATTGCCCCCCCCCCCCCCACTAAAAGATATATTATGTTAAGGCTTTGATGTATTTCTTATTAACGTTTTTTTTTTGGGGGGGGGGGGGGGGGGAGGGGAAGGGGGTGGGGGTTAAAAACTGAAGCTTATTATTGTTTAAAACTGAAGATGTCAGTCGAATGCATTCCAATGTTTGTAACTAATATTGAATTGGTTTTGATGATGTTTATATTATGCAACCTGTGAGACTTACATCATTTTTGGAATAGGCTTATTATTATACTCTTTAAAAAGTTCAAGTAATGTCGGTATAAATTAGAGCACATTCCAGCATTTGTAATTAAGACTTAGATATTGTAATTTTTTTACTTCTCTTTTTTAAACTTTTGTTTCTTTTCTATATTTCTCAAATTTGTAATTGTGCATTCCTCTTTTTATTATTATTATTATTATTGTTATTATTATTATTATTATTATTATTATTACTAATATTATTGTTAACTATGAAATGAGGTACAAATGAAACATTGTATAAAAGGAGCGGAGTGGAAGGGCAGAATGTTAGACGGCCTGCATGCCCAATTCTTAACCCTTTGAAAATAAAGTTTGTTCGTTCGTTCGTTCGTTCTCTCTCTCTTTCTCTCTGTATGTGTGTAAAGATGTAGGTGAATGTATGCATGTATGTGTGTATATGTATGCATGCATGTGTGTGTATTTAGGTAAGTATGTATGTGTGTAAGTATGTGAGTGTATGTATGGATGTGTGTATGCATGTACATGTAGTCCATGTATGTATGTATATATGTGGATGTATGTATGTGTGCATATATGTATGTAGGTGCATGTATTATGTATGTCTGTATATATGGGTGTATGTGTATTCATGCATGTATATGGATGTTTGTCGGTATGTGTAGCTGTGTATGTATGTGGATGTGTGTGTATTTATGAATGTATGCAAGTATGCATGTATGTAAGTATGTAGGTATGTATTATGTATGTGTATGTAGGTATAAAAGTATCTATATGTGTGTATAAATGTATGTATTATCTGGGTGTGTGTGTGATTGTGGGTGTGTGTGTGTATGCATGCATGCATGTGGATGTATGAATGTCTATTAAAGTTTGTATGTGTGTGTATTTATGTATATATATGTATCTATGTATATATGTTGTAAGTATGTGTGACTGTATATGAGTCTATGTGTGATTGTGGGTATGTGTGTAAATAACGTAGGCAAGTATGTGTGTATGCGTGAGTTTATGTATGTATGTGAGTATCTGTATGGGTGATTGTATATGTGTGTATGCATGCATGTATGGGTATGTATGTAATGTGTGTCGGCATGTATGTGGGCGTGTGTATGTATGCATGTTTGTGGATGTGTGTATGCATTTGTAGATGTATAAGTATATGGGTGTACGTGTGTGTATTTAGGTATGTATGCAAGTATGCATGTATGTGTGTAAAGATATAGGTATATGTATTGATGTGTGTATGTATATGTGTATGTATGTATGTGTGTATGTATGTTTACATGTGAGTGTAAATGTATGGTTGTGGGTGTCTGTACATGTGATTGTATGTATGTGTATGCATGCATGTGAAAGTGTGTATGTATGGAATGTGTGTGTGCATTTTTGTCCATGTATGTATGTGTGTGTCTTTTCTGTTTGTGTATATATGTAGATGCATTTATAAATGTATGTATGTGCCCGGCTCTCTAGCGGAATTGGCTAAACCGGATTTCCTGGAGACAGGGTGACGTACTCCTTGTGGTCCGGGTTCAATCCCGGGGGTAGGCAGGAAAGCCACATTTTCTCCCAGATTTACGGTATTTACAATGGAATCAAGGCCGAAGGGGTGCGATATCCATAATACCGAGCCTAAGGGTTAACAACTCATGGCGTCTGGATACTAAAACAAATGTATGTATGTGTGTATGTATGTATGTATGTGTTAGGTATGTCTGTATATGAGTGTGCATGTATGAGAATGTGAGAGTGAGTGTGTAAGACTGTGTACACATGATGTATGTATTAAATTCTATAATGTACATTTTTATTCTATATCCATAACATGCATTTTAGATAACAGGCATTGGTACTCTGAAAAACGAGTGCTTAGAAGGGCTGAATGTCAGATGGGCCTGCGTGCCCAATTTGTAACCCTTCGAAAATAAAGTTTGTTCGTTCTTTCGTTCGTGCGTTCTCTCTTTCTCTTTTTTTTTCTCGCTCTCTCTTTCTCTCTCTCTCTCTCTCTCTCTCTCTCTCTCTCTCTCTCTCTCTTTTCTCTCTCTATCTCTCTCTTTCTCTCTCTTTCTCTCTCTCTCTTTCTTTCTCTCTCTCTCTCTCTTTCTCTCTCTTTCTCTCTCTCTCTCTTCTCTCTCTCTCTCTCTCTCTCTCTCTCTCTCTCTCCCTCTCCTCATTCACCCCTTTTCTTATCTCCTCTGTTTTATGTCGCCGAAACTCACAAAAAGCACAAAGCTTCGCAGTTCTAATTACCACACACGTCATCACCATCCTCCGGATCTCCAGAGCACATGCAAAGGTGAAAACGGAAATATAAAATTAAAAATCATACTCACGACAGAGTGAAAGCGGAGATAAATCCACACCCCAAGAGCAGTGCAGTATTTAAATACACACCTGAAATCATCCCCATTCCCTGAGTCCCAGGCGCCCGGTTGACACATCAATCGCCGTCCGTCCTTAGGCTCTTCAAACACTGACTTGCTCCAGAATGTGGGAACCATCTTGCCAAATCCAAGCGACGTGTAGAATTGTTCTGCGCTTTCAAACATCTTCCGGGGCGTGTAACCCTGCAATAACCAACGGAATATGTATTCAGATCAATCACAAAACGAAAGATTTATTCTCGTACATTATCATCGTGGTCATGATTAGCAGAATCATCATTCTTTTCATCTTCTTCTTCTGCGATCACTTTTACATGGGCGGTTGGCACGTGGTGTAAAGGTTTACAGCTAGGCTGCGATAACTGCGCATCATGTGTGTGCCCCCCCCCCCCCACATCCCCTTTCTACCCTTCTCTGTTCTTCTGTCATATTGTCAAGCCGCTCAAATGTTTTTCTCGGTCCATGTCTGCAGTCTCTTTGTGCGCATGCGCCTCTCAACTGTGTCAAAGTGCTGTTGGATACATAGTAATCCAGTTTGTCTACATTTTTGTCCGGTTTTGAGAAAACGATTTTTCTTTGCAGCTTTTTAAAATGTAGCTCTTGCTCTATTTTCCTTTTTTTTTAAAGGATCGTTCTCCAAGGGTGGGAAAAAGTCAGTCTTATTGCTGAGGTATTGGGAAACGATCGTGCAAATAAACTGTTTGGTTCTGAACTGTTGGTAGGTCAGACTACTACTGAAATAATTCTTATTGTTTGTCCTGCTGCTGAAGATGGGAACGGGGAATTTATGTGAATGCCTCTTACCTGTTGGATCAGTGCTGAGGTTATATTAATAGCTGTCTTGTTCTTGAATGGTACCACCAGGTCGTAGATGTGATCCCAGCGTTCAGACCACAAATCACCTGTTAGACGGAAAAAATCGTTGTCATGTTCCAGTCCTAAACAACTCACTATGCGTTAGTAGCTACTGTCTATACCTGTCGAGCACCCATTGTTCGTGATAAGCTACTGTCTATACCTGTCGAGCACCCATTGTTCGTGATAAGCTACTGTCTATACCTGTCGAGCACCCATTGTTCGTGATAAGCTACTGTCTATACCTGTCGAGCACCCATTGTTCGTGATAAGCTACTGTCTATACCTGCCGAGCACCCATTTTTCGTGATAAGCTACTGTCTATACCTGTCGAGCACCCATTGTTCGTGATAAGCTATTGTCTATACCTGTCGAGCACCCATTGTTCGTGATAAGCTACTGTCTATACCTGCCGAGCACCCATTTTTCGTGATAAGCTACTGTCTATACCTGCCGAGCACCCATTGTTCGTGATTAGCTTCTGTCTGTATCTATTAAACAGCCCATCATGATATTTTGGTTCTATTCCTACAGAAAACGCAAGAAGAGTGGTATATTAGTGTTTATATCTATAAAACAACGCACTGTGTGCTATATATTGGTGTCTGTATCTACAAAAGAACGCACCATGAATGACATGTTCATTTTTATATCCACTGAACCATCCAAGGTTATTTACATGCTGGTGTCTATATTTACCAAATAACGCACAAAGGTTTACATGCTGGTGTCTATATTTACCAAACAACGCACAAAGATTTACATGCTGGTGTCTATATTTACCAAACAACGCACAGAGATTTAGATGTTGGTGTCTACATCTACCAAACAAAGCACCATGAGTCATCTCCACAGGTCGACGTCAGTCAGACAACGCACTATTCGTGATCATTAACTGCCCGTGCCTATTAAACAACTAAGCGCCTGATGGTTGGTCTTAATGTCTTCATCAAACAATGTTTGCGTCACAGGCCTTGTCGTTATTTGTCCATACAATGCTCAGTAAGCAATCGTATACTGTACATGTCTACGAACAATGTCACTATGCATGTACGACAGATACTCACGTTTTAGCTTGTATACCGTACATAGCATTTTTTCACACATACTCAAGTTCAAATTTTTAGCATTCTCTTGTGTATTTCAAGCAATGCTTCGCCTCAAGTGACGATATCTACTACATAAACAGTATAATAAACGCGTCCATATATTTCTTAAACGCACCTGTTAATTTGATGACTCCTCTATTAATATTTTTGCATTTATCTCTACAACTTTTTTGCATCCTGTAACAAATATTCAGCACCCTTTCTCTACTTTCATTGATGCTGATGATGACTGGTTGTTTATTATAAAAGTGGTGATGGTGACGATGACGTAAAGCACTACGATTGCCTAATTACACCCCCATCCTTGTTCAGACCCCAGTATTTTCTTCCTTTTCGAGTCCACCGGCTGTAAACTCCGGTGGAAAGTCTTGGTTGTTGGTATCATCCTGGATTTTTCCAGAGCGTACGTTTTGCGAGCACATCAACTTTACAGATCTGGTTTATTTATTTGCAGACATCTGTTTCATTGCCCCTCATGCAGATGTGTCCGACTTTGTGGGAAACACCATGAATTAGTCGCCTCATACAACATGTTTGTTAGGGAAAGCAGTGGGTCTAGTAGATGTTTTGCAAAATGCAACCCACATGGGAAAACCCCATTATTTAAAATCTATGATATCTGGTCGTTAGTGGGCAGTTGAGTAATTAAACAACTACTGTACCACTCATCACCATTACCATCAGCACTTATCCTTCTCCTCCTCATCATCATCACTATCGTCGTCTTCAAGGTACACAAGGGTACTTACCTAAAAGATGTGCAGGTATCTGTCCAGATTTCGGGAATTTGTCCTTTCCATAAAACTGCTTTAATCTTTTCCTGACGAAGGCGTGCAATTGAACATAAATGGGACGCACCTTTTCAAACAGTGTAGACAAGTCCAGCATAAGATTTCTGCTTTCATACCTAGCTCGCCACATTTCTCCGTAATCTTTGTTTCCTGAGTTTAAAAACGAAATATAAAAAATAATCATCAAATAATACTACATTAATGCTATTGTAGCTGTACTTGCGTATTTTAGAGAAATGAGGAGGGGTGGGAAGATATAGACGAGAAGTAGAACTAGTCATTCCTTTTTTCTATTTGATTGACCGTTCAGTCGCAAATTTTAATGCGCGCCGGGTTTGTTTTCTTAGCCTGATCTCCATCTGACAGGACATTTTCTGATGATGACATATTATTGGTATATATATATATATTTAACTGTTCACAAAGAACATTCACAAAACAAAGAACATTTACACAATTATACCTTACAGATTGTCATCCCAAACACCACTAACCTAAATATTTTGCAGCCTCGTTGCTCTCGTCCACATATCTTATGAACTTATCCCGTATCAATCTTCCCGTGCTGTTTCGCCAGGACACCCACAAATTAAGCAGTTCATTGTAGTCCCGAGACTGGGCCACTGCCTCTGACACTTCTGAAAAAATAAGGAGCGATTATATTATAATCTGCTAAAATACAGACATGATAAGTGATCCCCCCATTACTATGGTTCCATCTTCGGCGAGCGGTGGCATGTGAGATGGCCAACATGGCCGTGCAATGACTCTGTTCTCTAATCATGCAGCCTGCTCAGGTATATTGACAGACTGTTGTTGTTTTCGATCCAACGACCCATGAGCTTTCGCCATTTGGCCCAATGCCATGTAGTGGAATTTACGTGTTTTCACAAGCTGTTTTTTTTTTTTTTTTACCTCCGCACAACGTGTTCCACTTATCTGGTCTCCGATGGAGTAGTATTCTTCTAGTCTTGCTGAGACATAAAGAGATTATGGTCAACAGTTTTGTAGGGGTAGTTACATAGCTGGCACTCTGGGGAGTGTTGTGGCTGTATTCTGTTTGGATGTCCATTGAGTCCAATGTATCGTGTTCTGAGTGTAAAGATTGTGGCCTTGTCCGTCCTTGTTAGATGGTTAATGCTGTCGTTAGGATTAGGGCTAGCCATGTGTATATAAACCTCTGTTCAGCCAAGTCTCTTTGTTTATAGCTTTTATGATTGTTTTTGCTATTTGTAGGGTTGTCACTTCTTTTCTTGTAATGCTTCTTTCTTTGCCAGTCGGTCAGCTCTGTCATTACACCGTGTGCCTGAGTGGCCTGGAATCCACTGCATCACTATTCCGATGTTCTATGAGGTAATGCGCTGATCAGTATCCATAATTATCTTGGCTTTGTCAGTTCTGCAATGTTCACTAAACTCCAGAGCTTGTGGGGCGGACATTGAATCGATGAAAATGAAAATATTTTGGGTCTTTGAAGGATAAACATCCATTACAGTCTTTATGTATTATATTTCTGTTTTCGGTGCAATTATTTCGGCTCTATAATTTGAGTAGAATTTCCCGCTTGCAATAAAATTCTCTTCAATGGATCCATCAGAATAACCAGTGTAGATTCCATAATTTGTTTGAATAGTAGCGTTGAATGCATTTCCATCAGTATAAGCATGTATCCATTCTAGTAGGTAGGAATCAATGGACTTTAGCGATGAGTTCATAAGGCCGTTAGGTCGGACTGTTTGGTTTCTTCGTCTACCAATTTTATGCAGATTTCTGGAACTTTGAAGCGAGCATGCGGTGGTAGGTTTCTTTACACATTCAGAGTGCCCTGGTGTCTACCTAAGAGGTGGTATCTGTCCTGTATTTCATGAACACAGAGGTATGGAGGATGCTCTTCTTTCATCAACTAGTGTATGTCTAGCCTCAGGTTGATATTCTTCCTTGCTACTTGATAGCTTTTGGTAAAGACTGACAGATACTTGAACACAACAAGCCGTCACACGAACAAACGTCGAGAACACTAAACTATTGACAACTGTTTGTTTATTGCTCCAACGATGTTCCCCTCGGTCAGTGCGCCAAAGGTTTGTTGTCTATGGTAAGAGCTAGTTTAAGGTACATTCTACTTTCTATCGCTCTCGGGATATGTAAGTCACGTTCAGTCAGTGCTTTAACAGTCTCTAGTTCATTTTCTCTAACAATATCAATGTCAGCTGCATATTCAAGTATTCTCCTACAGTACATTCTTGTTTGATACAGTAACAATTTATCAAAATGAAGCAAATAAAAGAATCATTTGCACTGAAATACAAAATCGACTACATTCGAAAACTGTCTGTTTCACCATGGTAAATGCAAGGTAAAGAGCATGTCTTTTTATCTCCACAATCTCTGGTGGCGTGAAGTGTGCAATGTGCCTAGAATTGCTATATGAGTGTGTATGTGTGTGGGTGTGTGTGTGTGTGTGTGTGTGCGTGTGAGTGCGTGTGTGTGTGTGTGTGTGTGTTTATCCTACTGAACTTGGCGGATTAAAGGGTATCATCACATGTGATGGACAAGCAACAGCGTCGTATGGTCTGTGCTGTTGTCTGCCATTACCTTTCCGAGAGCCGCGGTCTCTTGATTGCCTATCCCAAGGTCTTAGTTTTTTTTTTTTTTTTTTTCTGAGTTTAGTTGAGAACTAACATCATAGCATTCAGGACATTCCCATCGCCGGGAGCCGATACAGAGTTTGAAGTCCCATGGTACCAGTATCAGTCTGATTATAAAATCCGTCTCCTCTTTCCCCTGAGTGTTCAGTGTCGGCCTTATCGCCTGGTCACTCCCCGCTGTGTCATGCTCAACGGAGCACTATGATCTATTTGTTCCTCCGTATTGTTCACTGGCTCTCAAAACCCCTTATATATCTAGCTTGTCGTGTATCAGTTTACCACCAAAATCTGCTGGACCAGCCAATCTGTCTGACTGTTCTTTTCAAAACATACCTGAATGACTAGGAGAAAATATCAAATGGACGAAAACTACCTAGGACCTTTGAGGCGACGTTTGCCGCTCTGCGCGGACCATACCTGACTCCACTTTATGCAACATGCTCTGTAGTTCAGTTTAAATCACGACATGTATGTGCAGCTCTTTCTCAAGCCAAAAGAAAACCCCAGTGACTTCCCTTGCCTCCATTCTCAAACGAGATGACATGATATCATAGTCCCGCTCTGGTGCACAAGGCGACTTTTTTAACTTTGTTATGAACCACCATGGGCTTCTTCTGCCTTTCAACTTTCTACCATTCACATTACGTGGGCGGGAATTGTCATGAATTAGTTGTTGTAACTTCTGATCATGCAGCGCCCGCTAGCCGTCTCTGCATTTCCGCCCAAATGGGAACAATACACATATCTGACGGTTTCTCTGACACTGTGACCCACTCTTCTCCTTGCTCAAGTGTATCAAGCCTGCACACAAGTCTAATTGTGTCTTCAGTTTGCGCCATTTAAGATCTTCCTCTTTTCAGTCTTTGACCCTTACCTCTGTTTAGAGCTCTTTGCTTTAGGTAAGTAATTAAATTTCACCCCACCAGGACATCACACAGATCGATAAACACCTAGTGAAAAAACGCCACTATGCAATTGAGGATCACCTATGGAGAGGTCCCGGAAACCGTTAGGTTATATTAGGACTCCGTCAACAGCCAAGGTGGGGCTTCCAAGAAACAAATAATTGCATCCCACATAGGGATGACTTATGTAATTTGCGTTAGGTGTCTGCGGATACACTCTGATCTAATACGATTCTGTTTGCAGCACTCTGAAGTTATCTTATGTGAATTTTATTACTGACTAGTGAGATAGCATTCAGGTCTCCCCATCCTAGAATTGGCACCACCAGTTAAACAGAAAGTAAAGGCGGTCTACGATTTTTTTGTATCTAGCATCATGTGCCTGCTATCCCAAAGGCGTTAAGCAGATCTTCTGTTCTATTTTTTGCATTTTCATAAGCGTTCAGTGTTTAACATTTTTCCGTTCATACCTGTAACAAAAGACGAAAGTGCTACTGAGACATAATAAACCACCATAGAACCCAGACATGAAGGCAAAGTCCGAAGAGTTTCTGGAGGTAGAAAAAAAATTGCTACAGAAGAAGAAAGGTCAGAGGAAACAAAAAAAGAGACCACTAATAAAGCCAAATCAGGTGCAGTAGAATCAAATACAGAATCTGAGAGTGCTGCTGAAGACGGCACCCCAAAGAAGAAGGCAAAAACAAATTCGAGTGAGACAGAATCATCAAACGGCACAGAAGAGACAGAAGGAGCTACAGACTCTGCGTAAATTGTTTCTTCACTGCCTCAATATCATCAATTACTTTAATCTGACTTGTTAAAAAAAACATTATGCTTCGTTCTCCATTGAATCCTAATGCGTGATTTAAATTCACGATTATCATTTCACACTGTTCTTACCATAAACTGATTTTGTGTCAAGTAGATTTATTTTAAAGGTGTCAGTATATTAATTCCTTAACCGGTTCATATTTGGTAGAATAAAGTTTGTAAAGACAGAATAATAATAAAAATTCATGAGTGTCCGATAAAGAAAAATTATCCCCTAGAGTACATTTAAATAATATATATATATATCAGCTGCTTGTACTTTTCACAGTTGGCATTTTCTATAATAATTGTGGAATTCTGTACCGTTTTCGAAACTTTCAGATGTTCCCAGAGTCGAACTGTGGGCGTGACTGCGCACTCGTCATGTGGTTATTCGTCCATCACCAGTGATGAAGACCACTTTTCATCCAAAGTAGTAATAATCAATGATTAAATTGGGCTGATTAGTCCAATATGAGCCTGGAAAGTTCTTGAGCAGTGCGGACAACAGGTGGAAGCCCCAGTAAGTATGGGATTAGCGAAACGATTCTTTCTAGCATGTGGTAAATAGACACACTGACACTCTAATAAGCATGTGGTAAACGTCGACTATTAAGGGGTGATTTCATTCAAGTCGGAGGGCATCTGACTGAGAAGCAAGGAATCAACAGTCTGTATACGAATAAACAGGCTCTGTAAAACGCATGTGCACGCAAAACTCTAGTTATGGAAGAAGACTAAAGTCCAGAAACGGTGGCACAACAAGAAGTTTCCACAGGAATTTGCTGCCGGTGAACGCTAAGAACAGGAAACATCTCCGTCCCCTGCATGAAAACAAACCAATATATCATTTTGAAATAAGAAGGTTATGCAATTAATTTAACCACGTCTGCACTGACTCATTCATTTATTCATTCATTGTTCACTCATCCAGATTACAACATCGCGTGCTAGACCGGTACTCAATATTTAACAAAAGCAGCACAAGAGAACAAACCTTGCTCCGACTTTAAACAGTTCTTGTTTGGCAAACAGACCTCTGCGGAGAGGTAGGTGTTATACATACTTCTCTTGTTTCTAAACAGCTTCGTGTATGAAAAAAAAAAGGGGGGGGATAGGGGAAACATGTATGTTTTACTAAGATACTAACGTAAATATATCAGCTTACAATTTGAAAACATGTGTGGTATTACTGCTGTTATTGTAGCTTCTTCTTCTTCTTTTTCTTCTTCTTCTTCTTCCTTCTCCTCCTCCCCCTTCTCATTCTTCTCCTCCTCATCCTCTTCCTCTTCTTCTTATTCGTCTTTTTTTTTCTTTTTTTTCTTTTTTCTTTCTTTTTTCTTTGTTTATTTATGCATTTATTAATATATTTATTTGTCCTTTTTCTTTCTTTCTTTTTTCTTCTTTTTTTTAAAAACTTTTTTTTCTTCTTTTTTTTTCCTCTTTGTCTTTTTCTTTCTGTCTTTCTTTTTTATCTTTATACCCTCTTCGCCTTTTTTCTTTCTTTCTTTTTTCTTTTACATATTCTTCTTTTTCTTCTGCTTCCTCGACTTTTTCTTCTTCTTCTTCTTCTTCTTCTTCTTCTTCTTCTTCTTCTTCTTCTTCTTCTTCTTCTTCTTCTTCTTCTTCTTCTTCTGCATCTTCTTCTTATGCATCCTCTTCTTCTTCTTCTCCTCCTCTTTCTTTTTCTATTAGTACTTTGACTACTACTGCTTCTGTCGGCCTGCTGCTGCTGCTGCTGCTGCTGCTACTACTACTACTACTGCTGCTGCTGCTGCTGCTACTACTACTACTACTACTACTACTACTACTGCTTCAATTACTGCTTCTTCGTTTTCTTCTTTTCCTTCTTTTTCTTCTTCTTCTTCTTCTTCTTCTTCTTCTTCTTCTTCTTCTTCTTCTTCTTCTTTCTTCTTCTTCTTCTTCTTCTTCTTCTTCTTCTTCTTCTTCTTTTTCTTTTCACCTTATTCTTTTCCTTCTTCTTTTTATTCTTTTTTATTCTTTTTTGGAACGTGTCTGGGTGTCTGAGTTGATCCTACAGTGCTCCATTTTTGTGCCAATGAAAAATGAGACAAAATTTTCACTGCTGTCGCTTGTAATCAAATTGAACGCCGCATAGTCAGTTGTGTACAGACGCATTAACTGCATAACTGCAGGAGCAAAATGGGTCAGGCTGCCTGGCTAGAACAAGAAACACCAGATGACTGGCAAAAGCAATTATTATTCTCAAATGGAAAAATTAAGGGAGTAAAAATTAATTGCACCAATTATAGTAAAAATAGAAAATGGGAAAATGTATGCGCCAAATTGACTGAAAGAAGATTAAGGCCATTAGAAGATGAACAACTTTCAGAAGCCCAGATGGGTTTCAGGCGTAACAGAAGCTGAACAGAAGTAATGTTAACATTTGGACATTTGACAGAAAGAGCACTAGAGTATGGCAAGGCATAGCCTACTCGCATATATAGATCATTTTTGAAATTAGACGAAAGAATGGATAGAGAAATCAAGTAAAAGTTGCATATGAACAAAAGCAGGTATATTGCGACCTTTTGAAGTAAATTCAGGAGGAAGACAGGGGTATGTGCTATCTCCCCCTTTTAAAACATACATCGACAATAAATGCAATGAAGCGGACAGCGAAGAAAAGAATGAATCAGGGTTTTAATAGGAAGACAATAAAAAACCAAGTCATCACCGCTTCTGGCGCACAGAAAGAAACCATACAACTGTCAACAGTCCAAAAAAACAAACGAATGAATTTAAATCTCATAAAAAGACAGAATTTTTTGGAAAGGAAATCAGGTTTAGGACATTGTGCTACCAGTGCCAAACCTGGTCCGTTACTACAACCAATGAGTGGAATTTCGTTAACAACAGAGATGAGATGTTCTTAATAGAGCTGCCGGAGTTACAAGAAGAGATAAAAATCAGGAATGAAGAAATTAGAAGAAGGCTAGGACTGAAACCGGTCATACAATTCATTAAAGAACTACGAATGAGATGGCTTGGCCACCCGACAAGAAATCCCTGGTACCAACTGCCTCAGAGAGGCACGCTGAAGAAATATAATGAACACAGAGCAAGGGGAAGACCACGCAAGACATGAAGCGACAACATCAGGACCAACCTAACTGAAATGAACACAAACTTGTAACATGCATTGGAAAAAGTGCACAAACGATCTTTACATTCCATCCCCTCCCCACCCCCCCCCCACCCCCCCCCACCCCACCCCACGCAAATCCTTCCTCTCCCACCTCGCGGTGAGGTTAATGGTAAAAGAGAAGAAGAAGACGAAACTTAAAAAAATTATTACTTCCTGGTGGCTGCTTTCACTTAGAATGTTATATATTCAGAATACAGAGACCTGGTCGATCCGCAAAGCATGTCAGCCTATGCTAATCTACTCGGCACGCGATGATGATAGTTCGAAATGGTCGCAGTGCGGCTTTCCCGTATTAGTAGTCTAATGCAAAACAGTAGAGCACCGAAAGAGCTGTCGTTATAAACCATGCAACGTCCTAAACGTTTATGGATCTACATCTTTATTATATTTCGTCATATCCTCTGTTAGTTGTTATTGTTATTACATTTTACATTCTGTTATTAGAACTGTTCCTGTAACTCCTTTTAGTTGGTGTGACGCAAAACTCCAGTTGTGGAAAACAACTAAATTTTAGAAATGAACCAACAACCAAAACTTTCCGCCGGAGTTTGCAGCCGCTGACCGCGAAAGCGAAAAAGAAGCAAGGGGGTGCGACCTCGCTCAGCAGGAAATATTCACTCTCCAGAATGGGATCAAGACTTGAGGGTAAACCTGAGGCAATACACTCGATCCTCTGGCAACCTTCACAGTTTGCTAATTTTCTCACCTGTTCATATTTCATGGCATCCGGCTGTACAGCAACACCAATATTGCTGATTTTCAACAGTTGTCTCTGAATATCGGCACTCATTACAGAGGCGTTAAATGTGAGAGCTCGAGCACGCATTTCCTTCCTAAATATGGCATATTTACTGTCCTCTATTCTCTAAAACATGGAACAAAAAAATATAAATGTCATCTTAAAAGTATTTGAAAAGAATCGTTGCAATAATGGGTCAAACACGATCGGGAGCTGCCCATCGCAGAGCACATTAAAACTTCATATTGATGTGAATCACAAGGAGACAGTCATCATTTTTCAGCCATGTTATGAGAAGGGGGGGAATCGAACATGTGACCACTGGAAAGATCTGTGGAAGGAGGGATAGAGGAAGACAACGAGAGAAGATTCTTGACAGTCTTGTTGCATGGCATGGAGGTGTGTCGGCACACGAACTGATACATGCTGCAGGAGATCGTGGATTAAGGAGAGGCATGATCGCAAATGCCAGTCGGTGAGGCACCTGGTGATGATGATAATGGTGGTATCATATGCTTCACATTTCTGTGTCATCAACAGAGCCTGCAGTGAATCTTATCTCGCTGTCTTTCTTCGTCTCATATTCTATCCATCTTGCCATTTCCAACAACATTCTATTACCGCGTTGTGACCTAAAATTAGATTGTCTTTTGCTAATGTTTGTTGTAAGTTTATCTCTGCCAATCCGTTTCCAAATATTTGGTTTACTCTAGTAGTGCAAGCAATTTTAGCATTCTTCTGTATTATAGTATCTTACAGTATTGTGATCCAGAAACTAAGATACGTTGGCCACATCAAACTTCACAGGACGAATTGTTCATGATAGACAACGCAGGGACAATAAGATTTCAAACTCACCCACCCTACAAAACTAGGATGGAGGGTGTTGGAGCTCAGACCTACTAAACTAGGATGGAGGGTGTTGGAGCTCAGCCCTACAAAACTGCGGTGGAGGGGGTGCTCAAGATGCCACAGCCCCTAGGTTCCGGCGTGTGTGTTTCAAGCACATAATTATGTTTATTCGTCATTCAACAGATTATTATTTAAAGGTTAAAGGTTAATAGTCGAGAAGATCGACTTAGTTACACCTGGTTTTATCACGTACGACACGGTCTCTCTCCGCAGAACGGCTAGCCGCATGTCGAGAGCGTCACACTAAACTCTAACACCGTAGCTCCGACGACATTCTGGTGAAATTAACGAAGCTTTAATGAAACAACCTTTATATCGATAGACAAACGATTTGATCATTTCGCCACAGAGACCCACGTTACATTATTATCAATATGCTGAATGACAAATAATATTACATTTGAAATAATATGAAATTGTAGACAAGTACTTTTAAACAAGTATTTCTGTCAATGGCTAAAGGAGGTCTTTCAGCTCCCTTACATAATGACTGGGTGGTCTCAAGAGGCCTGAGCTTTCAGGTTGGGACATCTATGGTTGGTGATGCTGCTGCTTACTAAAATTATAATATCTATAACAGTGGTTTTACCAAGAAAGAATGATTCAGTGATTTGTATGTGTGCTTTATTGATTACACTAAAGAATTTGATTAAGTGAAACATAAAGATTTTTTATTTTTTATTTTGGAAACCTTAAACATTGATGATAAAGATCTAAGAATAATAAATAAGAAAAAACATAAACTAGCAACAAGAAACAGGCTTAAGGATTGACACCCAAGTTGAAACTTTTCAAAACATTAAGCAATGCGTTAGACAGGGATGTGTACTATCACCCGATTTATTCCATTTGTACAGTAAAATAATAATCATATCCATACACGGTAGGCCAGGAATGTCGGTCGGATCGTTAACAATCTGCGATATGCTGACGACAAATGCAGCATTTTACCATATGAAGAATGTTTTATGTAATCTTTCTTTGTCAACTGAGAGAAAGAGAATCTTAAAAGCTATATGAATCCTATCTTGATACACGGAAATGAATCATGGACAGTTGGTAGATTAGTGACAAATTATTGGAAAAGCTGCGGAGAGGTAGTTTTAAAGACGGACGATGAGAATACCCTGGACAAATAAAAAGAGTAATGAGGATGTCTTGAAAGAAAGTGACTCACGAAGAGAACTGATTGCCCACAGGAGAAAGAGACATCATGGCTGTATCTGCTATCAAGGCCTGGTCATCTGCAAAGAGTAATTCGTTGATCTTACTAAGATCTTCATTCATGGGCTTGGCATTCTTGCATATACTGTCGATGTAGGTGATAAACAGCAGTGGTGATAAGACACACCCCTGTCTTAATCCAGATGTCACTGTGAAAGGATGAGATGTTCCCTGATTTATTCTAACTACACTTCTACAATCCCTGTATAAACTTTTGCACACTTCGATGAGGTGTTCGCTTACTCCATATCTTGCCATTATTTTCCATAATAATTGTCTGTCGACTCTGTCAAATGCCTTCTCCTGGTCTACGAAAGCCACAAATAAGTTCTTATTGTATTCAATGTTCTTTTCTATTAACTGTTTAAGTGTGAAGATTGCATCTGTGCAGCTTCTATTTCTCCTAAATCCCATCTGTTCTTCTGCCAGCTGTGGTTCTATCACTGGTCTCAGTCTTGTTTCTATTATCTTGGCATACATTTTGCCAACATGGCTTAAAAGAGAGATGCCTCGATATTGACCGCATTCTCGTTTGCTTCCTTTGTTCTTCCACAATGGTATAACTATTGCATGTTGCCAATCAATGGGGGCCGTTTGTTGTACCCATGCTGCATTGAATATTCTGTGAAGCCATCTGATGCTGCTTTTACCTGCTGCTTGAATTATTTATGTTGGTAATCTATCAGCTCCTGGTGCTTTATATTTGGGAGACTGTTTAATGACTTTTTCTTTTTCATCCATTAGTATGTGTGGTTCTAACACTGTTGCTCTGTGCTCTTCAGTTGTTCTTTCCTGATGATCTCCTAGAGGATTAAAGAGCTCATTGAAGTATTCCCTCCATCTTTCTGCAATCTCGGGTGGATCTATCAATGGCCTTCCTGTCTTATCATTAATTATTTCAGTGGGGTTGTAGCTCTCATCTCTTTTCCGCATATTTTTAACCACTTTGAAAATTTTTCTGCTGGCTGTTTTCTCATTTTCTGCTAATGACTCACCGAAACGTTCCCAGGATGCTTGTTTTGCTTTCTTGACACTCCTTTTGGTTTCTCTCCTTTGCAGTCTATAGTTTATATAATCTTCTTCTTTCTTTAATTTTATCCACTGTTTATATAAGTCTTTTTTCTTTTTAATTGCTTCTTTTACTTCTTCGCACCACCAAGGTGAATATTTGTTATTTCCCCGTCTGTTTCCACTCTTCCGTTTTGCACATAATTCTTCTGCAATACTAAGCATAGTGTTTTTATATATACTCCATTCTTCCTCAATATTGCCAACTACATGTGGAAGTTGTTTAAATGCTGTCTCTACTTTCTGTTGTAACTGTTCTTTTACTCCTTCCTGTATCAGATTTGCTATCTTGATGAGATCCTTGTTTACACTACACAGGTTAAAATTGCAATTGTCATTATAGCTACCGTGCTTCATTTAACAGTCATAGTGATGGCCAGGTTTATGTGCATTTCTTTTATTTATTTTTTTAACAATCATTAAACGAAAACTTGCGCTGGAGTTATACTGTTTTTGTTTGAATACATTTCGCTGTTATCTCCCTTGAAACTAAAAAAAGCCGTTTCTTTTCAAGATTTAGCAGATTATACATCTGCATACATCTGTCGAATGGAAGTTCACCCAAGGCCCTTTTCACTCGGTATATAAGAATGCCAAGCCCATGAATGAAAATGTTAGTAAGATCAACGAATTACTCTTTGCAGATGACCAGGCCTTGATAGCAGATACAGCCATGAAATTACAACAACATCTAACATCCAAGAATGAAGAATGTAAAACAAATAATATGAGAATCAACACTGAAAAGACATAAGTAATGTCAATAGGAAAAAAAGAAGACAGATCTAAACATAGCAATAGAGTGCAAAGGCATTAAACAGGCATCTGAGTTTAAATATCTGGGAACTACATTTACCGAAGATGGGAAATTGGATAAAGAAATTAACATTAGATGCAGTAAAGCAAACCAAGTATTGGGACAGCTAGCTTCCTTCTTACAGCATAAGACAATCCCAATCAGCACAAAGAGACATCTTTTTCAAAGCATATTTATTCCAATTCTGTGCTACCAGTGCCAGACATGGTCACTCACAACAAACCATAAAAGAACATTAGTAACCACGGAAATGAGATGTCTGAGAAGGTCTGTAGGAGTGACCATAAGAGATAAGATCAGGAATGAGATCATAAGAGAAAAAGTCGGCACAGAACCAATTCTGGATTACATACGAAGACAGCAAGTGAAATGGTTTGCCCACTTAGAGAGAATGCCTTGTGATACCATACCATACAAAGCATACATGGAAAGAGAAGAAGGACGTAGAGCACGTGGTAGACCAAGAACAAGATGGAAGGATAACATCAGAGAAACTCTACAACAGCACGATGTGCCTATGGTCGAGGCGGCCAGAAGAGCTAGAAACAGAACCTTATATCTCCCTCGACACCAACAGCGGTAAAAGAGAAGGTGAAGAAGAAGAAGAAGATTTAAGAATTAATAATAATATTTATAGCTCACTTTACTGCGCACTTTAACAAGCCCGATTGTTTACGTCCTCAACCTATTATTGGAAACAGCGCAGGGCATTGACTCTCAATTACAAGCTTTTTTTGATTTACGCGCATGTCATTATGTGCGATTTCCCCTTATCATCGGGCTTACATGCGATGAGGCCTGTAACAGCTTCAAACCACTTATAACAAGAGGCAAATTTATCCTAAAACTCATATGCAGATTAGACCAGTGTTTCAGACGCTAGATGCTACAATCCTATTGGAGGTACTGGGGGTGGTAGAAGGAGCAATAATTATATCAGTCACATTTGGGAATAGAGGGATATGGTAGGAGCCTCCTAGACCAATGTTTCGGTAGTGGACGCTACAGCCCTCTTTGGGGTGCAGATTTGAGGTCAGATTTGAGGAGTGGTTGAATGACGCAAGGGTGATAAGAGCCAAAACTGCAGTTAGGGGAAATCAACAAACATACGGCAGCGGTGGAGACAAGGGTGAAGTAGAGGACAGGAAAATATACACTTTTCCTAAATTTACTTGACTATAAAACATTAATTTACAACACATAACTCACAGATTGCTCATCATTATTAGCGTTCATGTTAACTGTGTACTCCCAGTTTTTCTCTGCTAGTTTTGGGTACGCCTTCGCGTCAGCATCATTAAACTCTCTGAGAAATGCTTTTGCCTTCTCCTCGTTGTTGTTTTGCCCATCACATTTGAAATACGACAAAACACACACCAAAACCAGTTGCTGGACAACTCTATTCATGGTTCATTTATTCACCTGAAGCCAAAGGAACAATTGTACAGAATATAACGGGCTCAAATAAGGTATTTGATTTTATCAGTCAACACAGAAGAAAAGATTTGGCAATGCAGTGTTTAGACTGAAGCTTTATAAACTTCTCATGTTGGTGATACAGATTTTATACAAGCATAATTTAGTTACACGGTAATTCAGTCTACTAGCAAACCAGGTGTTCAGCTAATCCCTTATAAGAGATATAGGTATATAAATACGTTGTATAACGACATGTTTCACGAAAGGGCTACCTTATGAAAACCGTTTAATTATATGACAAATATTCAGTTGCAAGATTAATGGCCTTGTTATAATTTACGTGTAACAATAATAAAACAAATTAAATAATACCGGTGTTTACGGTGCGGCGTTGATTCCCAATTATTCTGATTAATGCTCTTCATTGGGGCGACGCAATTGTACACCGCCGCAAACTCAAATCTGTCACTTACACACAGTTTGGAAAGCTCTGGGCTAGACGCTTACCTGAAACACCGAAGGCCTGGTTTTCGAATTCACACAGTCACAATTTTACTGACCTTGGCTTCAAAATCTATCCAGCCAGCAGGCGTACTTAAACATCTTTTTTTTTTAAGCAAAAGCTGCCTAAAACATCTAGGTCTGGCATCATATGCACAATGCGCTACTAGTATGGAAGTCCTTCACTTTTTTAAATAGTGTGTGTGAGTGAGTGAGTGAGTGAGTGAGTGAGTGAGTGAGTGAGTGAGTGAGTGAGTGAGTGAGTGAGTGAGTGAGTGAGTGAGTGAGTGAGTGAGTGAGTGAGTGAGTGAGTGAGTGAGTGAATGAGTGGGTGAGTGAGTGAGTGAGTGAATGAGTGAGTGAGTGAGTGAGCGATTGTAAGCGTGAGCGTGTGTGTGAGTGAGTGAGTGAGTGAGTGAGTGAGTGAGTGAGTGAGTGAGTGAGTGAGTGAGTGAGTGAGTGAGTGAGTGAGTGTGAGTGAGTGAGTGAGTGAGTGAGTGAGTGAGTGAGTGAGTGAGTGAGTGAGTGAGTGAGTGAGTGAGTGATGAGTGAGTGAGTGATGAGTTAGTGAGTGTGTGCATACGCACACACGCACACACACACACACACACATATATATATATATATATATAAACAGTTGTATGTGAAATTCTACATAGAACACTAATTTATTGTACAGAAATATGTCATCATGCCATTTTGATGATTTTTTTCTGATCACAATTAGAAGTCAGCAATCAAGAAATGATGAACTTAATTATAACAGACACTCAAAACAGGGGTCTTTGTTTGAACAGTAGAAAAAAAAATGCAAGCACTTATAATTACATACAAACTGGACTATGCAGTATCAAAATAAACCGGATAAACCTCGAGAATGTTTATATGTTTAAATACTTGGGATCAGACGGAAAATGTATTAAAGAAGTTAAATGTCAAATAACTTGAGCAAAGGCCTTATTCTAGAAAAAGAACAAAATTCTGTGCAAGCTTTCTTTGTCAATTGAGACAAGAAAGAGAATTCTTAAAAGCTATATAAATAATGTTCTGATATACGGAAGTGAATCGTGGACAGTTAGTAGCCTGGTGGAAAATTATTTGCAAGCTGTGGAGATGTTGTTGTCTTATAGACAGAATGATGAGAATACCCTAGGACAGATTTTTTTTTTAAACTAACTCAAAAATAGAGCTGATTGCCCAACATGAGAAAGAGACAATCTACATTCTTTGGTGATGTGATGAGAAGGAGAAGACTGAAATACATAAGTAAGAAAGTTGGAGAGAAAGAGAGGCGGATATAGATCGAGAGAGAAGATGCTGGACAGTTTAACATCACGGCATTGAAGATTTTCTGTGTCAAAGTTCATTGAAAGTACACGAGACAGAAAGTTGTTGATAGACATGATTATCAATGCCAAACGACATGGATTTTAAGAAGTAGTCACGAATCCAGATCTGCTTATATTTATGTAAGTCAAAGAGATTATTATTATTATTATTATTATTTTGTTTGTTTTTTAACTTTTTATTCTGTGATTGCAACCTGAACGATTGATAACCAACGACTCAAAGTGCCACTGCTCGGATTCGAATCCAGCAAGAACACATCCCAGGAACCCCTTTCAGCTTTGTAACACAGCTGTACTGGGTCAGCCGACAGTTATAAAGTAACATTTTGTCTACTGTGAATGGGTGACGACTATATTCTTGGTGAGCGGAACAGGAAACTATGCTCCTGTACAACTTGGTAACTAACAGCCGTTTTTCAACAGTGACAAGACGGTAAATGCAATGGTGCCGACATGTAATAAAATCTACTAGCCTCTTCAAAATGATACTACAGTGCTAACTGGCCGAGGATTCTAACCTGGGTGTCCCGAATGAGAACCCAGCGTTCTTACCAGCAGGTCTCTAATTCTTTTATGTAACATGCAGATATTATTATTATTCAGCTTTTTCTTCCTTTAAAGTGCTAATTGATAAATTAGTCAGGTTTAATTCAATTAATAAATAAACTAGAGAGGGTTAAAGTGTCAACTGAAGCAGAGTGAGGGTAGATTACAACTGGGGTGGCATGAGGAATTAAGACAACTGTGTAATGCTAATAAAACCCAAAAAACGTATGGCGAGTTGCTTGGTACCTGATGAGTTCGATTGTTTGTGAAGTCGTGGGTTGACGCACAAGAGTTACCTACTAAAACAAATTAGAAACATATCTACATAAAAGCAGATACCTTTATCTCCCTGAGATTTCATTCACACATACCAAATAACGAAATCGTCAACTTGCGTAAATGTATAAACACTCGTTTTTTCAAACATTCAGCATTTTTAATATATAGTAAGAGAAATTAAATCGATTAACCAACTGAAGGCTGAAAGCAGTAGTTTACACATGCTGTATAAAACTTGTCAGGTGTGAATTTAAGGTTAGATAAATATACAAATTAAAACACCAGTTAGAGGCCATAAATTGTCAGTAATTGTTTCTCTGAGTGTTTTATATCCTATTATGTGTACTATGCCTAATCTCACAAGCGATCGCATCGTTTGCATTCATTCGTTCTCTACAATATTTTTTTCAGTTTGAATCAGTTTGTGTGTATCGTCTCCCGGCTGGAGGTTGGTTGTTGTAGACTTGCGCAGGAACTGACATCTTTTATGAAATAGAATAGAACTTGGTGAGGCCTCAGTCTCCAGAATTTAATTTGTAATTGACCTTCGTGCCACTCTACTAGCCCATCTGTCGTTTTATCTCTTTGTTTTCTCCATAAAAAAATATCGAGATGTGTATAGTTAGAGGCAACTGCAGTGAGAGAGAGAGAGAGAGAGAGAGAGAGAGAGAGAGAGAGAGAGAGAGAGTGAAAAACTGCTATATAGAACCTGTGTTGTCATAACCACAAACATCAGCAAATAAGCTGAAAAGCATTACTCACAGGGAAAGTGCGGTTGTTAAAAGAATGTTAATAATGTTATGTTTTTTTTTTTAAGACAAAGTTTCTTTGGACGCCAGCCGTGTATCGAACATACAAGGCTAGATTCGTATTGTCTGACTTCCCAGACCATTGTGTGATATTAAGCCAATCAAGGGCAGGCACTAAAATCATAGACCCCGGTGATGGCGAGTGACAGCCCACCATGAGAAAAGCCTTCCACGATTAGAGTATTAGATTTCAGTAATTGTTTCTTCGCTATGCATTTCGTGTGCGTCTTCTCAGACTCGCAACATATCTGTCTGCAATCATTTATTCCCTTTATTTCCATTCGCTGCCTGATTTTGTTTCCCTCTTCAAGCAACACTGAACATATTATTTTTTCCCCTACGATTCTACCTCAATGCCTGTATCATTCATGTCTTGCTTGCAAACATTTTTACATGACAGTAGAGGCCGACCTCGACATCTTCTAAGCATCTGTCATGTAACTGATCAGTGGCTCTCAACCTCTCTAATGCAGCGACCCTTTAATACAGTTCCTCATGTTGTGGCGACCCACAATCATGCACTTATTTTCGTTGCTGCTTCATAACTTCATGGAATATGTGTTTTGCGACCCCTGCGAAAGAGTAGTTTAACTCAACAACAACAAAAACGGTCACGGCCCACGGGTTGAGAATCGCTGCAATAGAGGATTTCCGTAGGGACTCTACCATCATCCATTCTCAAGGTTTGACCCAGTCACCTGAACCTTCAGATACTGAGCATTTTAAAAAACTAAGTTGAATAACTCTGACCTAGTGGATTCAGCTTAAAGTGGGTTTATAACGGCAGATATCACTCGTTACCACTCATATCTGTGGTTGGCCACATCTTTCAGTTGGTGTCTAAAAGCATTTCTAGATGTGTCTGTATATTATTATCTATCTATTGTCTTCTAGATCTGCCATGCAGTCAACTCAAAACCATCTCATTTGTGTACATAGTTTTTGTCTCTCTTTTATGTGCCATTTTCTCTGCATGCCCCATCCCAAATATTTCAGTCTTCGTGATGCAAGTAATGAGCAATAATGTAAACAGATACTGAATTTTAGTTGCTTTTCACTCTCCATTCTCTGCCATTTTCATCATCGATGGGTCCAAAGATATTGTGCAATTCAAACAACAATGCACAACACTCATAACAAAACAGTTTTCATTAAATATATTTATTTCAGATAAGTAGACAGGTCAGATAAATTTATAAATTGACCATTAACACAGCAGACAAAATACAGACCGTCATTAAGTACAGCCAAGCACAGGGGAGTTTCTCAGTATAGCGGCTATAGATTGAGACTATCATCTTCTTGAAATCCAGGCCATTAGTCATCGCGTCTGCCCACATTAATTTTTGAACTCTTTGTCCTAGACAGTTGTTGCCTTCCTTTGCCCTATCTGAAGCAGGCTTGCAAGGAAATGAGCAAGCTGACAGGCTTGCAGGTAAAACTAATGTGGAGGGCAGATGAGCTATGCACCAGGCTGATATACTGAATGCTCTATAAGAAATAAGATGTTTGCAAGAACCAAGCGATGATTTTGAATCTGCATCCATATCCAGACTGCAAAAAATGGGTGTGGCCAGACAAGAGCACTATGCAGAAGTCCACAGAATGATAAGAAACCAATACAGAACTGGTGTTGTCAGCTGCTATACGCTGCAGGATTTGGTGATGAGAAGATCCAAGCAGTTACGGACTGAATGGCTCGACGTGCAATCTGTCAACTAACTTACTAAGCAGTTTTTACTTCAAATAAAAAAATTCTAAAGCAGTTGACATATTAACTAATTGAATACCAGAAGGTTTTTAATTAATATGCCCATTTTTATACATTACCACTAGGAAAATCCATGAGTGTACTAATTTCAGAGAAGCTAAATACTAAGGAAGCCAGATTTCTTTAGTATGCTCTGATCAAATGTGTACTGTATGAGAACACATTCAAGGTTGGGTAGGATTCTTAGAAGAGCTAATCACATGTTGTTTGGGACTGAAGAGTTAATTGTATTGTACAGCAAAGCTGACAGTAATGCTTGGAAATGTAAGGGATTAAGGACAATACATTATCTAAGAAGTTATGTACAGAACATTATGTAAGGAGTTAGGTACAGCACACTGTGTAAGGAGTTAATTGCAGAAGATTATGTAAGAGGCTAATGACAGCACATTATGTAAAGAGTTGGTTACAGCACATTATGTAAGGAGTTAAGTACAGCATATTGTGTAAGTAGTTAAGTGCAGCAAATTACTTAAGTAGTTAAGTATAACACATTATTAAAGAGTTTGGTAGAGCACAATTTGTAAAGAGTTAAGTACAGCACATTATGTAAAGAGTTATCTGTAAATATGTAATGAGTTCAGTTGTACTGAAAGAGTTTAATGTGTGATCCTTTGTGCCCTGTGGAAGATTCCATATTCCCCAACCATCCAAAACAGGAGAAACATCAAGGTAATACTTGGTTTAGCCCTAAGATGCTGATATAACCAGTTTGTAAAGTTGAATGGAGTATTTGGTATTTGTTTCTGATTGAATGGAGTCGAAATTCTGGCTCATTTAGTCATTGTGGTTTTGTTCATGGAGAATTTCAAAAACAAAACGAAACAAACATTTTCCCCAACCTTTCATCTAATCCAACTTTCTTCATGACATACTTCAGTTTTCCCCCTTCTCATAAGGTCTAAAGAATGTGGACTGCCCACTTCTGATGCTTCCATCAATCAGTGTCAAAGGTAAGAGTCGAAAGGATTGACTTCATTGCACTGGGTTTTAACCCAGATAGCTTGGTCTCTCTCCACTGAATAGATGGTTACCTGCTGAGAGTGCCGCACAGTGCATGAACTCCGTAGCTCCAGCAACAATCCCCAGGGATCTCCATAGAAATTGTGCTTATGAACAGAAGGGTACATCCATGAAATGAACCTAGGACCTTTAAAGCGTGAGTCAAACTGCTTGACTACTTCTCCACGGAAAACCCTCCCCCCCCCCCACCCCCAATCTAACAATGTAGAATAAGCAAGTAACAACAAAGCAAGACTATTGAGTGTGGTTTTTTTTTTTTCATACTAGCCAAAGTGCTTTTTATCAGTGTGTTAAACAAACATTGGCAAAACTGCTACAAGTTAGTGAGTAAATGACCTTCAGCGTAAGAAATCAGTAGTACCTCTGTTTACTTCATCTCTCTGTATCCCTCCCCTCCACTCTCCCTACCTTTGCAACAACAACAAAACTGGTGCTCCAGAATCCACAAGGGCAAATCATTCTGTAAAACATAGTAGTGACTGCAATGAAGTTGATTTGCAGAAATAATTTAACATAACACAAAGTATGATTAGAAGCTCAACAACAAGGAATAGAAAGATATGCAGAAATCTGACAAACAATGACACATGTAAGTTTATTTTAGTTTATCTTCTTCTTCGTATTCACCAGCTGAAAACTCTGGCTGAAAGTTCTGGTTGTTCATCCACTTCTGAAATTTGGTTTTGTCCCAGAACTTGAGTTTTGTATGCATATCCATTTTACAGATTTTTTTTTTTTTTTTTTTTTTTTTGTGGACTGTCGGCTCCTTGCTTGTCAGGCAGATGCACTCAGACATTGAATGAAACATTTCTAATAATTTTGGCTTTCGTGGCATGATTGCTAGGAAGGCAGTGTGTCTTTTTTTTTTTTTTTCCTCACAACGGAATCCCAGAGCCCACATGGATATTATAGTTTATGATTCCTGTTGTTTTATTTAATAATAGAGATTTGTTAGATGTTTTTCTTGTAGTTGTTTTTGTGAGTGTCTTCTATCTTTCTCATTGTTGAGACTCCTAGTCACAGTTGTGTTGTGCTAAAATATTTCCAATAACTATGTTTACTACTACTTAGTTCTGGTTTTTGTTTTTCATCTCTTCTAACAATAAACTAATCAAACGTAAGTAAACAAACAGCTAATAATAATTAAGGCTACATTCATAAATACACTGTCTGTATATTGGCATTTCTCGGCTCTTCCAGTTGTCAGACTGTAAATCTTGAGTTTCCATCTGCCAGTTAAGCCAAATTCATCTGAGCTGAACTTCAGCAAAAGCTGGCCTTTATTGCTGACAAATGTCTTATTTTTGTGATGACCACAAAGAGCACTGAGGTAATCATTTGGCACTTCACTGGCATCAGCTGTTTCAAGAGCAAATAAAGAAGAAGAAGAAGAAATATCAGAAAATAAACATACCATATTTTAATTAAGAGTAAAGATACATCCAAACTGTTTTAGATTGAGTAAGAAACGAAAAACTTAAATCAAAACTGCAGTATGGCTTGGGTATATTTATAATAAAGGCAGTCATAAACTTGTAGCAAAATAATTCCCTTTCATCATCATCATGCAGCAGGTCCTTTGCAGAACGTCGCTCTCATCACAGTCTGCCTGAAAGAATCTCGGTCTCTCACCAGTTGTCCTGCTCATGCTCTTTTACACTCAAGGAGTCACTTATATCCTGTGCCCATCTTCGTGTTGGTCGGCCCCTGCCCCTCCTTCCTGGTACCATGCCTTCTGCTATAATTTTTTCCAATCCGTGGCGCTTGATATGACCAAAATATTTCAGCTTTCGAGAAAGGATGCTGTTTATTAGTCAATCTTCCTTGATGTTCAGATCTTTTAAGATGTCAATATTTCTCATCTTCTTTGTCCAAGATATTCTGAGAATCCTTTTATAGCATTTCAGCTCAAAAGCCCCTATTCTCTTTCTTAAGGACTGAGAGATAGTCCACGACTCACATCCATATGTAGCCACAGGGAAGATGCATGCTCTCAAAATTCTAATTTTGATCTCCTTGCTGGTGTTAACCATAAACTTTTAAGGCTTTCAATCTCTGCATTGCTATGGCCATCCTCCTTTTAATTTCTATTAAACAGTCTCCATTGTTGTTTATTATTCATTCATTCAGTAGCATGTCCCTCGCGGAACCTCGCTGCCATAACAACCCTCCGGAAAACCTTCATATCCTGAGCAAGATGTCCTGCGTCTGATACACCCATCTGGAGATCATCTGCCACATCCTGCACCCATCTTCTCCTTGGCCTTCCTCTTCCTCTCTTCCCAGGCATATACCCCTCCATTATTGTTCTCTCTAGACTTCCATGACGTTTCAGGTGACCAAAATATTTCAATTTTCTTTGTTTTATTGTCTTTACTAGCCAACCCTCTTCAATATTCAGTTTATTATAGAGCCTAGATATTCAAAGTTTGTGACATTTTCAATTTCTTCATCACTTATTGTTATTTTTGGGTGACAGCCAGTTTTATCTGTGGACATCATTTTCGTTTTCTTTAAATTTTAAGAACAGATTTTGATCTTCACTGTGCTTTTGGACAGCCAGTATTAAATTTTCTATTCCCTTTACACTGGAGGACTGTGTCATCTGCGTAGCGGAGTTCCGGAATAGGGTTGCCCCCAATTTTGAGCGGATCATAACTGTCACAAGTCTGGTCATTTTTGACATTTCTCATTATATCTTCTGCATAAATATTGAATAGGTATGGTGAAAGAATGCACCCCTGCCTCACCCCCTTTTGCACCTCGAACCAATCTGATATTTCACCAGCTGCTCTGATGGCTGCCTGTTGTTCATGATAAAGATTTTCAATTAAATGCACTAAATGCACTGGAAACCCCATACTTTTCATAACAGAAAAAATGTTTACAACAGATTGCACTCAACAGATGATTCCAGTCAATACATGCAAGCTGCCTTTACTTCCCAGACAATTTCATGGTACCCAGTATTGGATGAATCAGTATTTGAGCTATGGTCAAAGAAAAGCAAAATTCTTTTATCTAGAGGGATTCAAACACATGACAGCCTGTTTGGTAGGTGAGTGTTGTAGCAACTACACTACCGCAACTCTTTTGAAGGTAATTGGTCACTTCTTTTTAGAATGAAGAATTGAGTTCAGAATCGAATCCCATGGCACTCTGGACATTGCTATAAAAGTGTAACCATATCTTCAGCAATCAAAGCAGAGTAACAGAAGTGGTGAACATAGAAGGCTGATTTTTGAGTGTGTGTGTTGGTGACATTGTCCCGTCTGTGTATGTGTTGGAGATACTTGTGCTCTCTGTGTTGTGTGTCAGCTAAATCCCCTGGTCATTCCCTGTCGCATTATTCTCTTCAGACTAGGATCTACATGTTCTTTGTTCTACATTGTTCACTTGCTCTTAATAAACTGTGATGACTACCTCTTTATGCATCAGCTCTCACCCAAATGGTGCAGCTGATGTCAGTGAATTGCCAAAATATTACCCTGATGCTTTTTGTGGTCAAATCAAAAACAAGACATTTGTTAGCAAATCTATCTGCCTGTTTATCTTCCATTACACCAGCATACACTGTAGAAAAGAACCAAATGATGTTCAATATTTGCAACCTCCAGAATACTGCCTGCAACTCTGCATGAGGCATGCCTGTTTCTACCTTCCTTGACATATTCAATCTAGGACTTCCATTGGTGAGCCATTGGTGAGCTGTAAATTGTAATGAGAGTGTTTCGGTTGACGAGAATTGTCCTTTGTCTTCATTCTTCTTCTTCTTGGTTTTCTTCTTTCATTCACTTGAAATAGATTATCTATATCTGCAATTCTGTTGCTAGGATGAACTTCACTGTCTGTTTTAATTCAATCAGGGATCCAAAAAGTTTGGCTTTCGCCTGTGTTTCTCATGGCCAAACGTTTTGTCTTGATATGTTGTACCTGAGACAGTCTTGGAGGACATGATCTATTGTCGCAGGTGCTAATCCACATGTCTTCATTCTGTATTGGTGTATACTGATAAAACTAAAGCTATATTAGTCTTTCCTCTTGTGTCGAGTGCGGCGCATAGGGCAGAGGTCATGACTCTCCATGAATGGCGGTTCGTTGCAATCTGTTGTAGGTCTTGGATGTTTGAGTGGCCCATGAGCAAGCCTTCCCTGATGATAGTTCTACGTAGGGTTTCCCTTGGTCTTCCACGAGACCTTTTCCTCTGTGGTGTCCAAATGAGGGCTTGGTAAGGAAGTCTTGATTTATCCATTCTAAGGGTGTGGCCGACATAGTTCCAGCGGCGTTTTCGTATAAAATTAGACACATACTCTTGCTTTATTTGTGTATTCGTTCGGAAATCTGACCATTTGAAATTTAGTATTCTTCTAAGGCATTTATTTTACAAAACTATCTAATTTTGTGTCTAGAGTTTTCGTTGATTTCCAGCTCTCGCATCCATAGGTTAGTACTGGAATCACACAAGAATTGAAGATCTTGAGTTTTGTGTGTTTGCTAAGTGTCTTTGATTTCCAGATGTTGGAGAGCAAAATATTCCAAGCAGTAAATTGTGCAATGTATTGTCTGTGTCCTCATAATTTAAATTTATATAAATTATTAAACGATCTCAATTGTTTATTTGAGATGGCTATGTTAACTTACCATTATATATATGTATAATAGATTCACAGTGACGACTAAATTCTGTATGCTCTGTGTCAATGACAATTGCGTCTATTTTATTCTTTGTTGCCAGTTTGTATGTGCAGTCATAATCTCTGCAAAAATGTTAACGAGGAAAGCTGATAACAGTCATATCAAATAAACAATTGCACAGGTGAACGAAGAACAGTGATTACCTCAGCTGGAGGTGATAGTTTACAAAGATAGTCATTAGTTATGGTTCCAATTTCATGGCAAATAGGTCACACCACAATTGTTCAGTATGTGAGCCAGTAAAAGCCATAAAAAATGCCCCACATTGCCCCAGTTGAAAACTAGTGGCAGAGATCAGATTGATGAAACACTGATACATGTTGAGGCAGACATGGTTAAGGCTTTATGGGAGCACGTGTACAGTTTGGAAAAGCAAATTCATCATCACATTCTGGTGAGAGTGATGCAGTGAGAAGTGACAAGCAGATCTGGCCGGTACTTGACCTCAAAGGAAAGGCAAGACAGACATATACTCAGACTGCTACTGAAACCATTGGTATAGGAACTCTGGGTTGGCTGCTGAAGATGGAGATGGAGCCCTTGTGGCAATGCCCCGAGTGCTGTGATGTCGGTTTTTGAATCAAATCAAATTAAATCAATCAGTGTGGGCAAAATCTATCAGGTTGCATATGAAGTAAATGCATAAAGCAGCTAGCAGAAGTGACAATACTAACAGTTCATCACTGGAACTGAACTTCATCATTGAAGGAAGAAGCAGTACCACAAACTAACAATTTTACATTCAATATTTTATAAGTCAGTTCAGACACAAACTAGACCACCAACCATTTTATGAACATGCAGTTCTCAACATCAACCACCAAAGGCACAGACAAAAAGCTTTCTACATGAAATCCACATCTCAGTAGCTAGCCAACAGACTGGTGAAATGCAGTAGCACTTAAAACTGGTCATAGCTCTTTCTTATGAAACTCAACAGATTTTTATTGGTTAGCACACATTCCTTTCTCTTCTTTTATTGTAGACAGCATTTTCATGAACTCATTATTAAGAATTTTTTTTTTTTTTCTCCTTATGCTCAAAGTCTTGTTTTCCTTTTAGTCTCTTGAGGCTCAGACATTGGCTACTTTCTTTGAAATAGAACTTTTCAGGATACAGGGAGTTAAAGTAAAATTAGTTTGTTCCAACAGAGTTGAAAAATGAGAAGTGGGTGTGAAGCATTTAACTAGAACACTGTGGTTTCTTTAAACAAATAAATCATTTCACAAAATGACCATCAACAACTGTTCTTGGTAGGTTGAGCAAAAATAACCATTTGTCTTCTGATCCTAATTTCCACTTGAATATATCAGTTCATGTGCTGGTGCCTTCTCTTTCTAAATTGGCTGCATAAGTATTGTAAATAATACTTATTAAATTTTCAGAAATGTAAATATATGTAAAAATAAATATGAACATGACACTCACAGTGCATAAAACTCAGGGTAGTTTGGTGAGGTCAGTTCATAAACATCTGTCGTTACTGTTACATTGTGTGTCTTTGAGCAGCGAATATTTCCTAGGGTATTCAAAAGAAAATTAACTTCATATTCAAAATATGTTGAACAGTAGAAAATACATAGCAAATAATCTTCCTCTTTTCCTTCCTCTTTTTCTTCCTCTCTTTCTTCCTCCCTTTCTTCCCCTTTATCTTATTCTTCCTCCTTTTCCTCCTCCTCCTCTTCTTTCTCTTCTTTTTCCTTCTTCCTTTTTTCCTATTTCTTCTTTTCCTCTTCCCTTTTTTTCTTTTTCTTCTTCTATTTCTCATTCTTCCACTGCTTCCTCTGCTTCTTTTTGCTGTTGTTTTTCTTCATCTTTTTCTACTGCTTCTTTTTCATATGATTTGTCTGTAGCCCCAACACTCACTGCCATTTGAAACTGTTATTACTTTGTGTTTTGTTATGATTTGCAGCCTGGCTGATTATCATTTCCAATAAACCTACCCATTGCGGTGGTTTACTGTTTGCTGACATCTGTGTTATGTGGTCAAACCATTTCACATGTTTTCATCAAATTAAACCCAGAGCTGCCGCTGCCTTCATTCTCCTTTGGATTTCATCATTACTGATATTATTTTATATATATATATATATATATATCGTAAGCCTTTTTTATGAATCTCATTTCAGTTGTTTTTTTTCCTTCTCTATTTATCTTTTTTGGCATTGGTAGCAGTGTTCTATAATATATGGACCGTTGGAGGTGCTGCAGACTTTGTGTACTGTGTTGAGATTCTTCTTTTGTGATCTGTGGGAGAGTACTGAAGCATTTAGGAATATATTTGTACAATGAAATTTTTCATTAATACAATATAAAAGAATGTGGAAACTAATATGAAAATACGTGTAAAGCATTACATGTTCTCTGCATCAGATATGTTTAAAAAAAATATTTAAAAACTTTTCAAAGCCACTGGATCAAAGGGACACATGTTGCTCAACTCATATTTTATAGTGAAAACTAAAAAAAACACTTGTGCACGCAAGTTGTGTTATGTCCTTTGTTTCTTATACCATTCAGTGAGATTCATAGTCAAACTGGTTTCCTGTTCATTTACTTCTTTAAAAATATTTTATGCGACTGTGTATTCCACTACAAACACTGTTCCTATTCCTTGTTGTCCTAGATCTTTCCGGGCCTCTGTTAGCCTCATGTCACCTCTGAACTCACAGAACTCAACTGTATTTTCATGACATGAAAGAAAGGGTGGTTTTCATCACTTGTGATGGACGAACTACAACAGTAACATCAAACTGACGTTACTTCCTGTGAAATGTCCTGGTACCAATTATAAGTTTAAACCCAAATATGATTCTCAGTTTATGTTATCCACATCTGTTAGAATGTCTTGAACTGTGATTGTTCCTGAGAGGATTAAATTGTGGCTACTTTCATTTACCTACACAATAATATGTATATGGTTTTACTAAAGTACATCTTACAGTGAAAGTATCTAAGCATCATCATAAGTAGGAATGGCAAGATGATTAAGGAAATGTTTACGTCAATTTTAGGATCAGTTTCAAATATCTTTTAAATGTCCTGATCTCAAAGTTACAGTCTATTTTTCCTGCCCTTGACTTCTTCTTCTCTACATCCTCTATTATGGCTTAAGTTGTCGAAGGAGTAATAAGGTCCTTCTTCTGGCTGCCTCGACCATAGACACATCGTGGGGCTGTAGAGTTTCTTTGATATTATCTTCGCATCTTGTTCTTGGTCTACCTCTTGCTTTAAATCCCTCTGGTCTTTTGGTATATGCCTTGTATGGTATAGCATCAGAAGGCATTCTCTCCAAGTGGGCAAACAATTTGATCTGCTGTCTTTGTATGTAATTTACAATTTGTTCTGTGCCGACTTTATCTAGCATGACCTCATTCTTGATTTTATCTCTTCTGGTCAATACTACCATCTTTCTCAGACACCTCATCTCTATAGTTACTAATTTTCTTTTATATTTTGTTGTGAGTGACCATGGCTGGCACTGGTAGCATAGGGTGGGAATGAATATGCTTTGTATGAGATGTTTCTTTTTGTGCTGATTGGGATTGCCTTATGCTGTAAGAGGAGGGCTAGCTGTCCCAATACTTGGCTAGCTTTACTGCATCAAATGTCAATTTCTCCGTCCAATTTACCACCTTCAGTCAATGTTGTTCCAAGATATTTAAACTCAGACTACTTCATATTCAATATTAACAGTCTTCTCTATCTAGAGCATCCCGATGGACCCAGCCTAACGTCGGCACCAACTAATGTCCTTTGAAGTAATGCAGGCTGGCTAGCAAGATGTCAGAAACTTTAGGCATCAAGTTAAATTATAGAATTATCACTACATTTCAACAGCACTAAATTTGCAGAAAGTCCCTTGACCTGTTTCTTTTGCATCTTACAGAACATTTTATCTTCTGCTAGTTGACAGACATGCATTTATGCAAGAATATATCATTTGCACTCAGCAAAGGTTTTTTCTCTGTCAAATCAACTGAAAACAATGGAATAATATGCTCCACAGTGTGTTTAACATTTTTTTAGAGAAAACTATTTCACTGTTTCATTTGTTATGTAACACGGTTTCTATACATGTAACCATTTCTTTAAAATGTCTCAATACATACTTACTAGGCACTGCATAGTAGATTATTCGAGCAACATTAGAATCTGCAACATCATCACTCTCATATAATACCAGCATCTTGTTTCCTAAGACCAGAATATGTGTAAAACTAATGCAATAGACAATTACTGGGCTTAAAGGATTACAGGAGATTTAAAAATAAATATTTCACGTTTAAAAAAAAAAGCTTCCTTTTAATGTGAATAAATTACTAAATTGCACTTTAGAGTTTTACTGCAGCTTCATCCATTTCATTTCTCCTGGTTATCTTTTCTTAGAACTGTTAGTTTTATCTTCCCTTAACTGGCAAAGGCTTTCTAGAGCAACGTCCTTTCTATTACGAGCAGCATATGTAACTTTATACACATGTACACTGTCCGGTTCCACTTTTCAAATTTTTTTATTGATTTGCAGTAGCATTTCAGTCTTTACAAAAATATCTAAAACAGTATATCGCTGATAAATTACAAATGGATAAAATCAATATATTATTAGGATCATGATAAAAATAATGTAATAAAAAGAAAGTCAGAATCAAGAAAACTACAGTAACCATCATTCAGTGTTAACAGAGAACATGTAACAGCACCACTGTTATATGGTAGCCAAGTTATATTTTAAGAAGAAATTATATGATTGAGTTTCTAATCAACTCCATGATGCAGATTTTAGTTAATTGTGTCACATTTTTTAGCTTAATTAACCAGTACAGTTGAAAATATTGCTAGAACTGGACACTGTGTCTTCTTACTTACCTGTCCCAATGACTCTAGTTTCACCTAAAAGATCTGGCTGATTGTTTGTGTGACATGTTGAAAATAACAGTGGTGAGGATTCAGTGTTGCCTGAAAATTATGTAATATGTTTTATATATTTATGTGTCCAAAAACATAACTGTCATAAAAATAGTATTGAGTCATTGTTGCAGGAACTATAATGACAATGTAGTAGACATACCTGCTTACTTCTCCGTCTTCTTCTTCTTCTTTGTTGCCCGACTGTAAGCTCCGGCAGAAAGTGCTGGTTGTTCATCCATCTGGACTTTGACATTGTGACAGGCCTGAGTCTTGTGTGTACATTTGTTTTACTGACTTATTTGAGTGCAGTTAGCTGTTCCTCGCCTCTCAAGCAGATGCACTCTGACTTCAAAGGAAGCTCCTAGTTAGTCAACGCCTATGACATGCTTGTTGGGAGGCAGTAGGTCTTTTTTTTTTTGATCCCCCCCCCCCCCCCCTTCTCCAACAGTGGAGCCCTTGAACCCATATAGTGGATTTGCTTACAAGATATTGGTGTGGATTCTTTTGTTTTTCTACAGTATATTTTAAGTGCCAAGAAAAGAAAGATTTCATGGGCTAGAACATGTGAAGATCTAACATTTCATACAAAATGGTAGTAGTTATCATCAGATTACCTTTATATTTTATGTTTCAGGGGACCAGCTTCATAAAATAGATAAAATAATTTTAGAAAAACTTTCTGGAAATTGTCATGAAATGACAAATGCAATGAACTGGCAACCTTATCATGCTATGACTAGAATATACGAAAGCCAAAACCCTTCACATCACGATGGCATATGTTGTATGATATATCAACCCCAGTAGGGATTCAAACCTATGACACCTGTGCCATCAGGGCAGCATGCAAATCAGTCATTGGTTCCCTGATAAACCAGTCTAGAATGAAAACAGAGAACCGGCCTGGGAGATGGAAGTGATTACCCAGATTCTGACCATATTAATTAAATTATTAATTGATTAATTAAAAAACAAAACATAATGGATACCATCATATGCCAAATATCTTACAAATCAAATAGCTTACTTTCTGTATCATAAATAAATAATGAGCATACTACAGTAGTAGTAGTTATAGTAGTAGTAGTAGCAGCAGAAGCAGCAGCAGTAATAGCAGCATTAGCAGCAAAAGCAGTAGTAGCTGTCCTAGTAGTAGTAGTAGTAGTAGTAGTAGTAGTAGTAGTAGTAGTAGTAGTAGTAGTAGTAGTAGTAGTAGTAGTAGTAGTAGTTGTTGTAGTAGTAGTAGTAGCTGTTGTAGCAGTAGTAGGAGTATTAGCTGTAGTAGCTGTCCTAGTAGTAGTAGTAGTTGTAGCAGCAGCAGCAGCAATAGCGCTAGTAGCAGTAGTAGTAGCAGCAGCAGTAGCAGCAGCACTAGCGGCAGCAGTAGAAGCAGCAGCAGTAGCAGTAGCATTTGTAGTAGTAAAAGCAGCAGTAGCACTAGTAGTAGTGGTGGTGGTGGTGGTTTGTAGTAGTACCCAGTTCAAATTTGTATGGTTACAATTTTAAATTCTTTTTTCCAATTAATAGACGTTAATTTTGTCAACTTACACTTTTTTAATTTTCTTCTTTTAGTTTTGTGTGTGTGTGTTTTTTTATATATTTTTTTATTTTGTGCTTCAGTGTCCATTATACAACAACTACAATTCAACTAAAATTGTCAATAATCTTTCTACACGTGCACTATGCTTGTGGAAAAATGGAGCTTATTCTATCGTTAACTGACCTTTTCAACTTTGCTACAAGATAAAACTTACCCAGAGATGAACTTATAAAGATTATGATAACACGGCTACCTAGAAATGTCAAGGGAACTAACGATGACTAGCCTGATATTGACCACAATTCTATCCTAGCTCTGGCAATATATTTCAAGTTTTGTTTATGAGATTGCAGTCAAACTGTTTGCCCCCCACTCTAAAGGTCAGAGGTTGGGTTCATGGACTGCAACTTTCATTTCAAAGGTGCATTTGTTTTTGGAGTTCCCTGGATATCATTGCATGAGTTATGGGGTTCGTACTTCACACAACAGTCTTAGTAGGTGACTAGTCATTCTGGAGAGCTGAGCTGCATGGAATAAAACTCAGAGTAATAAAGTCAATCCCATTGATATTAACTTTAAACTAGTGACTACAAAAATGTTGGTCTAGCACAAAAAAGCCCCATCAGATGGCATGAAAAGAATCTTTTATTATTATTTTCTCTTAATGAGACAAATCAATATAAATATATAATGTATCTCGTCAGGTGTATTCTATAGTAGTAATTATATAAATGTAGTAGATAAGTGAAACAGCAGTCAGCCAAACTTTCTATCTGCTTTGCCTATTATCAGGTTTCAAAATAACCCTGTGCCTACGCCCTCTGTGAAACAAACAGTACGTACGCAAGATCTAATTGTATCTACTAATTTAAATGTAGCTGTGAAGCTGCTTATGTGGTCAGAACGGACCGATGCCTGGAGAAATGAGTCGCTGAGCCCGTTAAAGTATGGGTGGAAAATGCCATGGAAAATAATATTCAAAGTGAGAATACTGGCCGCAAAGATCACCCCACCGCAATATCACGCCATCTTCTAAAATATGTGCACGTGGTAACTAAGGACAAAACAAATCCTTCATACATCAACCAATGGCAGAAGGCTAAGATTTCTTGAAGCTTGCACTTGGAACTCTGTATACAGGAATATATGGTTCTGACTTTACGGCTGCCCTGGTAAAACAGTCAGTCATGTTTGATTGTTGTTGAATTTGTACTTCAGTTATAAAGGATTCACTTATCTGCTTTATTTATGTAACTGTTACTGTAGTATGCACCTGACGAGATACAGTGAAATATGGCAAGCAATATACCGTGCAATCTATTGTTTGTGTCTTTTTTGTTCAAATTTACAATGCATTGTAATATAATTCAGTAACATGACTGTGCAGTAAAACTAAACAAGGAAAATTACACCTACCATCATAAACATTAACAAAATCCCCCAAACAGACATCTGATGCTGGATTATTGTTCTTCTGTCCTGCAAGATGAGACCACTGCAGCCAAAGTGCAATTGTGAGGTTTTCGTTCACAGCAGTGATGAGGTATTTACTGATACAGCTTCTGGTGATTGTCAAACATAAATCATGTGTCTAAAATAACATTACCCACTTAAAGGATGAGTGGACATGATTATACAGTTTCTTGATAATGGCTGTACACAATGTGTGGGTTCCAGGGCCTATTTTGTGCTGTGGGAGATGGAGAATAGACCCACTATCTCCTTAACAAGCGTGCTGTACAAGGTGGCTAAATAGGAGAGTTTCCGTTACAGCTGTACCACTACCTCTTGCATGAGAATGAGGGTGGAGGTGGCAAGTGCAGCTTTCTGGTGGCTAGAGATCAAGATGCATACACATGTCATAATTGAAACAGACTCTGAAAGCATGCTGAGAAAGGTGAAGACAGGGATGCTTCGAGCAGAATGGCAAGCTTCACTGGTAAGGTCACGAGTAGTAGCATACTTCAGATCTTTTTCCAGGCTATGCTGGCGTGGTGGGGAATGAACAGGCAGCCATACTGCTGGATCTGCACCACTGGGTGGTGAATTGATACGTGACAAGGCAAATGTGGTCAGGGCTTTTTTGGAACAAGCAACGGAGTCAGAAGCAAAACAGCTGGTACCATTAGTATTTGAACTCTGCGCTGGCTGCTGAGGATGAGGACGAAGCACACATAGGAATTCTCTGAGTGCTGTGATATCAATTCTTGACTCAGCTCAACTCAAATCAACCTGTTGATTCTGGCGAGGAACCAATAGTTTGCATATGAATTAGCCAAATCTGTCAAATGGATGTGTATACAAAACTCGAGATCTGGAACCAGACTAAAGTTCAAAAGTGGGCGAGCAGCCAAAACTTTCCACTTGAGTTTACAGCCAGTAAATGTGAAGAAGGAGATCAAAAATGGTGACTGTTTGAGATGGTTGTAGTAACATCAGTAGCAGTGGTAGTGGTGGTGATAATGTTAATATAAATAGTAGCTGTGGTGCTGGTAGTAGTAGTAGTAGATGTAGCAGCTTAATAGTAGTAATAATGGTGGTAGTAATAAAAGTATTTAAAACACTAATATACTGTTCAACACTTCTGGGTTCTAAGTGAAATATATGGAATCTGCTTAGTCGCAACCAAAACAGATGTAGCAGCTTAATAGTAGTAATAATGGTGGTAGTAATAAAAGTATTTAAAACACTAATATACTGTTCAACACTTCTGGGTTCTAAGTGAAATATATGGAATCTGCTTAGTCGCAACCAAAACAATCTGTTCTAGCATTATAATACTGAAATTCTGAACAGATGTAATGAAAATAATAGATGTTTTCCTGCTAACACTGTTTTGCAAAGCACAACAGTCTGTAGTTCCGGCAGTGACCCCTCAGGAATCTCCAAACCCCTGCACTTGAAAACTGTAAGAGGCAGTCTAATACCATCCTCAGTGCTTTTAGGTGACGAGACAAATCTAACCATAGTTTAATCCAATCAAATAGCAGTGTGTACATATATGTTTTAGTATGTATACGTGTAAAAAAAACAAAAAGGGGGAGGGTGGGGGTAACTGAATGTAAAAGATATTAATGCTGTCTACTTTCTTTTTGAGCTAATAGAAAGAAAGAGTAATGTGTGTATGCATGCTTGTGTATGAGTGTGTGTGGGAGCAGATGTGTGTATGTGTGTGTACATATGTGCATGCATGCATAAGTGTGTGTTTTTGTAAGCTTTATACCCAATTTATATATGTGTGTGTAAACGTATACGTATACTAGTACTTTCACCGTAATCTAACCCCAGCCAAATCTGTAACATCCTTACTGTGCAGGAACTGTGTGCTTAAAACCCCTGGGTAAAGTATCCTCCATCAGCAAAGATGTGGTTGCTAACTTTGTGAGGCTGACTCCAGAACATGGTGGTTCTGCAAATATTATAATAATGACAGTATAAAACCTAAAATAAGGGTTCAGTCCCACCCTCACCGGACAGCAGTTATTTGCTAACTGCGTATAGTTCAGTATGACTGTTTTATACTGTTGTACAGTTTCTGGGATTTCCTCTGCTGGATTAGCAACCTTCTTCTTCTTAATTGTGTTCACTGGCAGTAAACTTTGGCAGAAAGTTCTGGTTGTTCATCCACTCCTCAATTTCAGTCTTGTTCCAGAACTTGAATTGTGTGTGCACATCTGTTTCCCAGATCTGACTTATTTCTATGCAGACTGTTAGCTCCTCACTTCTCAGGCAGATGAGTTCTGATTTTAGATGAAAAAATCCCTAATTATATGCCTTGCATGACATGCTTGGTAGAGTGGTAATTGTTACATTCTTTTTTCCCCCCAGAAATGGGATCTCAGAACCCACACTGGGAGGATTTGCAGCAAAATAGTTACTGCTTCTTGAATCAGTGAATGTCAGTCTTTCATCCTGCAAATCTTGGAGTGGAATTTTTTTTTTTTATGCAAAAAAAAAAAAAAAAAAAAATTGAAGATGTGACCCAAAGATGAAAACAAGAATTAACACCTAGATGATTATCGGAATAATTATGTTATGTTATGTTATGTTATCACAAGTGACACCTTTGCACATTTGGGCATCCCCATGCGTGTTTAGTCCCCTGATGCAGCAGCCACTCCAAGGTACCTCTACTGATTGTTTCAATGAGGAGTTGGTTATAGTATCTCCTATCTTTACCTTAAAGACAACACAGGCGTGATTCACCAAGCTTAACTCCCCGTCACACAGTCCTGTTAGCGCAAGAGATTCACCATTATCTCCCAACCTAGTCCATACAGCGTTCATGATTTCAGCTTTGTCCATGCTTCTTCCTGTTTGCATTGGTGCATAATAATTAAAAAGTAGATACTTGTCCACAAAATGCCTTATCAATTGATGATGACAACACTTTTCAATAAAGGGTTTAGATTATTACTGCTTAAAACACAATGTGTGATGCAAAAATCAAATCTTCATATGGTAAGAAGTTATGGCTCCATTTCTTTTTTTTTTAATCAATTTAGAATATCAGCTTCTATAGAGATAAGAAGCTATGACCACAAGCTGATATACAAACATGCTAGTCACTTCACCCCTGCTGCACACTTAGACCGGGTAAATCAAAATTTTAAAAAATAAGAAACATCCTCTTTTTTATAGTGTGTTGTGTGGTGTTGGTAATCACATACATCCACATCCTTTTGTCTCGTTTAAAGGTAAGACAGTAAAGGACCCTTCTCAACCCTTTCAAACATACTGAGTATATAGGGCTAGACCTATTTAATAGGCTAGACCTATTTAATAGACCACTCTGCACTCTGTCGGTGATGTGGTCAACTGTCTTTACTTCCCTGGATTTTAAATGGTACCCATTTAAGGCTTGTTCAACCAGGGAGCCAAGAACATTTCTGAAAAATATATGGCCCATCAGGACCCAAATCCATGACCTTCTGATCTGCAGGTGAGCATCTACACTATGGCGGCCTTCTTCTGTTTCCTTTACTGTTAGTCATTTCTAATGTGGATAAGCAAGAAGGAAATCAGTGATGAAAATAACGGAATAAAATCAAGATTTGGACAAGCAAAAAAATCAATCCTCTCGACTTGAACTTTAACCTATCGTTTGCAGACTGGTCTATAAAGAAATATAGGTCCAAAACAATGTGTATGATATGTGTTTATGTGTATGATGTGCCTATGACATGAAAACAATCCTCTACTTATTTATTTTACATGTCCAACAAAATGTACAAATACAAATTTAAGTAATATTATTCTGCCCTAAACCCCCTCCCCCTGGCCTAAAAAAAAAAAAAAACTTTACCATCATAAACCGTTATTTACAAAGTCACCCAAAAAGGTATGTTGTATTTGAAATATAACGCATAATCCAACATAAACCACATACATTTAAGGTGCAAATATCATCACTGAGCTAAGCCAGCTACGTCCCAGCAATATGCAGCTATTATAATCATCATCATCATCATGTCCTGGGTTCAAAAGCATAGGCTGTCATGTTTTGCCATCTCACATGACCACCAGAATCATGGATTAGGTCAATGTTCTTGTCTCAGCCCATCCATGTGGCCAAGACATCCATCTATTTATCTCTTTGCCTTTCTGTTGCTCTCTTCCATCAATCTTGCCAAGTTCCCAAGTCCATTCTTCCTTATAAGATGTCAAAAAACACTGACTATCCATGTCTAATTGTTCTAAACCATTATAAGACTAACATTCAAAGTGAACCACACAAGTACTCCTCACATGCTACAACAGCCATGAGATTTTCACCTGCTGACACTGCCTTTAGAAGAATTTGTTCTCCAGATGTGACCACTACGGCTGCATCCATCAGTAGGTACATGGGGAACTGATGCTTGTTGCAAGATTTCTCCACCTGGCTCATGTTGCCTTGGGCTCGGTACCAACAGAAACAAAAACATTTTCTTAGAATATAATTTTTTTTTGAGTAATAATGTTGCTTGCTACATGAGTATGATTTCTCATATTGTGTTTATCATCACCTATTGCTATAGTGTGAGTCGTGGACCATCTCCCAGTCCTTAAGAAAGAGAATTGGGGCTTTTGAGCTGAAATGCTATAGAAAGATTCTCAGAAAAGCTTGGTCAAAGAAGAGGAGAAATACTGACATCCTGAAAGATCTGAACATCACGGAAGATTGGCTAATAAACAGCATCCTGTCTTGGAAGAGTCACAACAGATTGGAAAAAATTATAGCAGAAGGCATGGTAACAGGAAGAAGGGGCAGGGGCCTACCAATACAAAGATGGGCACAGGATAAAAGTGACCCCTTGAGTGTGAAAGTACATGAAGCGGGAAAGCTGGCGAGAGACCAAGTTTCTTTCAGGCAGACCATGATGAGAGCGATTTTCTGCAAAGGACCTGTTACATGATGATGATGTTTGATATTGTATCTGTATTATTTTTTTTTTTATGTATACCTGTGTATTAAAGAATTAACTGCTTTGTTTTCCTTTGGTATTTTTTTTTTTTAGTAAAGTGATGTATTATAAGGTCATAAATGACATGACAATTTTTTTTAAGTATATTTAAACTTCAATAACATCTCACATTTTTTGGGCACATTAAGTCACACCAACCATGTCTACACAGCATGTAGTCGTAGTCTCTACCAAGCCTGTTAAATAGATGTAATCATTGGTGACTGGATCGCCCAATGACTTGCCGGTAGACAACTTCATCGCTGGTCAGGACAGTAGTTGAGTATGTTTCCTTTGACAGCATCAACACTGCAGGAGTCCTATTCAGAGCTCTTGGTGGCATCTAGTGCAAAGCCATTTTAGATGGCTCACATAACCTAGTCACAATTATAACCTAAAACTGGTTGAACGAAACCATTTTTTTTTTTCCAGCAAAGCACCAAAACCCACATATGTGTTGTTAAAAATATCTTTTGCAGGGCGACAGATTTAACATATGGACACATAAGGAGCTGTCTTCTTTTTCTGTATTCACTTTTCAAAAGGCTATTGGCACGTAGTGTTTTGGTCAACAACTAGGTGGTGATATTTGTGCCCTTTGGCCCAGCATATCCAGTTACTGTAAAATCCTTCAGAAAGTAATGCTTCGTATCGTTTTCCTCAGCTAATAATGAGGATAAAGAAAGCATAATAAGAAATGTCAAAAAATGACCAGACTTGTGACAGTTATGATCCGCTCGTAATTGGTGGCAAGCCTATTGTGGAATTTTGTTATGTAGATGACACAGTCCTACTTTCAAACAGTGTAAACTGAAAAGAACATTTTATTGTGTGTGTCCAAAAACATAGTGAAGATCAAAACATGTTCTTAAGTTTAAAGAAAACAAAAATAATGTCCACAGACAAAACTGTCTGTCACCCAAAAGTAACAATAAATGATGAAGAAATTGAACCGGCCGGCGGTACGGTCCCAAAACATGCAGAACTGGCCCTAACCCCAACCCCACACGAGAGAGTGCAGAAAGATTCTCAAAACAACATGGACAAAGAAGAGAAGAAATACTGACATTCTAAAAGATCTGAACATCAAGGAAGATTGGCTAACAAATAGAATCTTTTTTCAGATGCTGAAAAATGTTTGCAACAAACGCAGCAGATTGCAAAAAATAACAGCAGATGGAATGGTGCCATGAAGAAGGGACAGGGGCAGACCAGCACAAAGATGGACACAGGATATAAGTGACTCCTTAGTTATGAAAGTGCTTGAGGCAGAGAGTTGGTGAGTGACCAAGTTTCTTTCAGGCAGACCATGATGAGAGCGACTGGTGCACATTTAGTCACTGGGCTCAGAGAATCAAAGAATCAATAAGTAGAGATTCAGAGCCGTTTAACTGTCCCTGCTGTAGACATCCTGCTGCAGTCACCAACGCAGAAATATTGAAACATGCTGAGTGCATTATTCTTACTGATAAGTGAATCACTACTTAACAGTTGGCCATACAGATGTCAGTCAGCAATGGTAGTGCCAATACAATTATATAAACTTGGATTTTCTTAGGCTACACAAGAAAGGTTCCTCAAAGTCTCAAAAATTACCATAGATTGCAAAGGAAGGCAGTTTCTTCTGAATTGTTTAAGCAATTCGGCCTAAAGGAGAGAACTTTTTATATAAGATCATTACATATGATGAAACCTGGGCACATCTTTTTGAATTTGAGACAAAAAGACAGTCAGTGGAGTGGAATCATCCACAGTCACCGGTAAGAAAGAAATTTAAGACTACTTCAGCTGGAAAGGTCATGATCACTGTCTCTGGGACTTAAAAGGTGTGAATCTTGTGAATGTTATGCAAAGAGGAGAGACAATCAATCCACAAGCTTACATTAGACACTGAAAAACACTCAGTGAGTGTTTTCACAGAGTTTGACTGCACAAGAATCCAGCAAACCTGCCTCTCCTTCACGTTAATTTGTGCCCTTTTACAGGTTTGGTAACAAGGGAAGCAGTAATCAGACTAGTTCAGACTGTACTACCCCATCCATACTAGAGTCCTGATTTGGCACTCTCTGATTTTCATCTCTCTGGTCCGCTTGAAAATGCACTTCATGTGACAAGGATTGAAGAAGATGGAGGAATGATTCATGCAGTGAAGAAATGGCTACATGATCAAGACCAAATCTGGTGTTTCTAGGAACACATGCACTTGTTTTGTGTTGTCATAAAGCGGTACAAGTTGATGGTGTTTAGACTGAATAATACTGAAGTTTACATAGCACATCCATGTATATTATGCATAAATTTCATGCTTTTTTTTACTAAACAACTCCTGAGAAAAATAATGTGCATTATTTCCTGAATGCACTTCATGTTTGCCTTTTATCACATGTTTGTGAGGGGGAAGAGGGTGTATTCTTTGTCCTTAAAATAGGACTCTAGAGCTCACAGAGGGAAAGAGTCATCTAAACTTGTGAAAGGAGACTATAATGACAAGCAGAGAAAAACACATTTTTTGTTTTGAAAGTTAGTTGTGTATCCTTTACAGAACATTACTGATCCAACACTTAGATGTTTTGGCTGTTTGTGATTTCACTAGGCAATGTTACCTTTAGTAGTGTAACTTGCAAGGTCACTGGTAGTGAGCATACTTTGGATCTTTTCTCCAGGCTATGCGGGTGTGGTGGGAAATAAACAGGCAGACAGACTGGCTAGATCTGCATCACTGGGTGGTGAATTGACATATGACAAGGCAGATGTGGTCAGAGCCCTTTGGGAACAAGTAACGAAGTCAGAGAAACTATATTATTATGGGCTGGAGAAAATGATGCAACTGGGTGTGATCAAAGGGTTTGGCTGGCACACTACGCTCAGGGAAAAGGCAAGACAGACATACAACCAGACTATGACTGGCACCATTAGTATTGGAACTCTGCGCTAGCCGCTGAGGATTGGGGATAGAGCATGAACAGGAATGCCTCGAGTGCTGTGATGTCAGTTCTTGACTCAACTCAAGTCAACCTTCATTAGTTTGCCACTGCGTCTGAACGGTCAGCCATCAATATCACTGTCAAAACCGGTGCAAGGCAGTGTGGTATTGACCACATCATCAATCAAATGTTTGTTGGTATTAACTTATAGGGCTAGTATCATGTTTCCAATAGCCTTTATGGGATTAAAAAATGTGTTCACTGATGGTACACAGTCAATGGCATTTGCCCATGAAAAACTCTCACATTATGTTGTGGTTTACAGCTAAGGCTGTGAATCTACACCTGGCAGCCAAACACATTCAATTTTTTTTTTTAATTCAAAACTGGTAGCCTTTTACCCCTAAAAAATGTACAGAGAGCAGCTGGTTTATTACATTTTCTTTCAAAATGGTGGCCTAGAAACCCACATAAGAAAATTACATGATTTAATATGTTATATCTACTATTTAAGTACATTTTCAGACAACGAAATGAAAACACACAATTTTGTCAAAGATAAATCATTTTTCCACAAAATATTTGTAATGTTCGCAACATGTTCTTGTTTCCATCTTCTCATAACCTGAAACCTCCCCCCCCCCCCCCTCAATCCCCTGCTCTCCCCTCCCCCAAATAAAAACTTTTCTTTTTAATGTTTGTTATGAGCTTCTTTGAGCCCTTGCCACTTCCAAAACATTTTGGTTGCTCTTTTGACTGTCCAATGAAGTAGATGTTTCTTTATTCCTTGTGATACCTTCATCGGACAAATCTGTCCACTGTGGAACAAATAATGGTATGGATATCAGGACTGTCTACAACTGATAACTGTCCATGGCTATCATTAATATATATTTAAAAACTACCAAATATGCCATCCATTTTTAGTTTTACAACTGTGTAGTAACAAAAGATGCTGCTGTAGTTGATAAAGGAAAGACAAAATTCTTTTCAAAAAATGGAGTTGATGAATGATAAAAATTTTGCTGTGTGGGTTATTTATCAAAAACCTAAACAGCCTCCTTTTGATATTTGTGGAAGAAAGCAGAGTTCTTCTTTTCTTTTTCTTCGCGTTTACCAGCTGTAAACTCTGGCGGAAGGTTCTGGTTGCTCGTCCACTACTGAACTGCAGTCCTGCTCCAGAACCTGAGTGTTGCGTGTGCATCAGTTTTTACAGATCTCATTCTCTTGAAAAAGACAGAAGTTGGTTCCCTGCATCTCCAGCAGATGCACTCCGATTTCAAAGAAGCCTCCCCAATTAGTCGACTCTTAACGACATGCTTTTGGGGAGGCAGTGGGTCTATTCTTGTTTTCCCCAAAATGGGGCCCCGGAACCCACAGGGGGGAAAGCAGAGTTAGAATGGGAAATCCTGTGCTGTGTAAACAAAAATGACAATGTAGTTGATCTAATTCTTCCATGGTGAGATTACAGTGTAAATATGGATTATGTGATGTGTGTGGTTCAATTAAAGGATTCACTTGTTTGCTTCATTGTATATTAGTGTAAATTATGCAGTATGAACTTAATGAAATACAGTGGCATAAACCAGGTTAAAAAAAAAGTTCAGTAAATTGTTTGCATCCCAACTGTTTTGATGTATGTATGAATGACTGAATTACTGAAATCTTACTTGATATCAAGTACTGGTAGATGAAAGAAGATAGCACTGCTGTTGACTTGGATTTCTGGCAGCACAGCCTCTGAGCATTTCTGCTGAACTTCAAAATATGAAAATGTGTTTTATATTTAAATTATGGGCTCTCCTAGCACATTTGGACGCAAGCGGGACGGCTTCGTTCGGCTTAGTGGGAGTTCTCTCCCTTGGCCGCATTGACAAAACGAGCGGAAAAAGTCACGAATCAAACACAGCCATTGAGTCGATATCAGGGCTCCAATGATTGTTTGTCCCCCGATCTGGGTTTTTCCTTTTGAAGAAAGCGTAGAGAATCTGTGAATTTTTTTTTTTTTTTGGGAAATTTTGGGCCTGGAGGGGGGCTGTTGCTAAAATGACAAAATAATTTGCGTGTGCTAGGGGTGAGGGTTAGGGTTCGCGGTCTATTAGTGTCTGGGTTGGGGTAGGTTAGCGTTTGAGGATTAGGGTAGCGTTTAGGTTACGGTAAGTTAGGGTAGCGTTGGGGTAGGGTTTGGGTTAGGGGTCGGGTGACGGTTAGGTAGGGGTAGTGGTTCAATTAGGGTAGGGGTAGGTTCGGTTGGGTTTAGGGGTAGGGTTAGGGTAAGGGTTAGGGTAGTATTAGGGGTAGGTTTAGGGTAGGTTAGGTTATCGTTAGATGTGACGATTTTGACGCCGTAGTTTCCTATAATCGCGCACAGTCCCATACACCCAAACACACAGTCGACGGACGGTGATCTACTTGACCGGACAATTTGCCACCTATGGCACCACCGCGCGCTTATTGACGTCATATTTGCACACTTCCAGTGGCGCCACTCCCCAGCAGCAGCTTATTCTCCCATATTTAGACTTCTCTACGTCACCGTTGTTTCCCATCTAACGCCTACCCCTAACCCTAACCCCTACCCTAACCCTTAACCCTGAACCCTACCCTACCCCTAACCTATCTCTAACCCCAACCCACACCCTAGTCGCAACCCTACCGAAACGTATGATGGTGACTAGACACCCTACGCAGCCTACAAGCACCCGTATGATGATGGTACCCCTAGACGCAACCGTATGATGACTACGCAACCCTACACGCAACTGTACGCAACCCTACACGCACCCGGATGATGATACGTAAGTATTTCATTTGATTTGTGACTATTTTCGCTACTTGTTTTGAGTGCGGCCAAAGGTTAAAAGTGTCAGAACTTCCCAAACCTTCAGTATTAACACTTCCAGGACAATTTTGCAAAATGTGGCCTGCTGTGAATTCTTGTTTGCAACTGCATCACTGTCTGTTTGCATCATATGCTGATGAAGATTTTTGCCAAAACTTTTATTTGTCACTGTGATCATGTGAAGCTGACAAGTTCTACTTCTTGCTTGGATTCTTCTTTTTTTCTTCTTCTTGTTTACCGGCTGTGAATTCCGGCGGTAAGTCGCTGTTGTTCGTGCCAAACTGGACATTTAGGCTTTGTAACCTCCGACATGAGTTTGCGCGTGTTACATCCGTTTAATACTGAATTATTTGTTTGCAGTGAATCATTCCCCCGCCTCTCCGTCAGATGCTACTCCGAACTTCGAGAAGACGTCAAGCCTATTTCTAGGTTGACTCGTGGCCATTGTTTTGTGTGGGTCGAGATTGTGCCCTCCATTTGTGTGTGTGCCCTTTTGGCTTTTAACAGGTGTGGCCTCCGGCATGTCGCTTCCTTAAGGGCAGCTCTATGTAGAGTTTTTTCAGCCCTCAAGGGAAGGCAGGGGCAGCTCATGGCATATTCCCCAGCCATCCAAGAGGCTTCCATCAATGCAGAAAATTGCGAGCCGACACTGATGCTCTGGTTTCTGGGCTCACCCAAGGAATCGGTCACGTCCTGCCCCATGACTGCTAAACCTCACAACCGTGTATTGAGCTTCCGCGCTCAAAGGCCTACAAGGCGCGCTCTCCGGAGATCAGCGGGAGGCGAGCCCGCAGGTCTAGGACGTTGGGTGGCCACACAAATCGGTACATTCTTTTTCATCTTACGTTAGACAACCTTTAACGTTGTTTCAGCTGTGCACTTAGCACGGCAGAATGGGGAAAGAAAGAATGCGTCAGGCGTGGCTTCACCTGTTTGGGTCCCAACACTCGGGGCGAGTGGACCAGTGGATAGGACATTCTGACTTTTCCTAATCGTACGACTAGATGTCGGACTCTGAAGCTTGTCTGTGTGCCGTGGGGTATAACTTTGTCGGACATGAGTTCCAAGCCACAGCATATGAAAATTTGGCTGCCCGCGGGTACCTTAGCGCGCGTGCGGTGACGACGACACTGAGGCCTGAGGTTGTAGTAGTAGGTAGGATCTTGCTGCGAGAAGTCGCCCACAAGAGATGTTCACCTCGTCTTGGCTGCGGGTAAATCTCCACGGTCAGGATGCGCGAGTGAGCCTCAGGAGCACACATGTTTTCCATTCGCTCCGAATTTTAACCGAGAGTTGTCATTTGATGGTACATTTAGCAGCAATCTTTTACTCTGTTCCGAATGCAGTTTTTGTATAACTTCAACACCATGCGTCGGGCTGGTTAGAGAGCCAGAAAGGACACACTACACACTTCTAGGGGCCGCCAGCTCCGAGATCCCCTTAGCCTACTCTGTTAATGCTCATTTTGATACGACATGTATCCGTGGCGCCTACGCAGACGCGACGTGTAGCAGCAGGAGTCTTGCATGAGGTTCCGTACACCACCAGAAATAGCAGTCGAGAGAGGGGCTGGCGCCCGAGTGGGGTACGGAATATCTCCTATACACATCACATCAGACTTAACTTCCCCTCATGCCTGTGACCAAAATCACCGCGCCACTCTTGCTTGGATTGATATCCTTTCATGATAAACTGTGGCCAAACATTGTTATACTACAGAATCACACCACAACACAAACATGTGTGGCTGCTCATTTTTAAATGTTTTATAAAGAATTCTGAGTGTATCCTTGCAGCATAGATGTTCACACAAAAGATCTTTAAAGTCTACCTATCTACCTACCTACCAATCTACCCACCCACCCTCACGCATGCATACACGCACACACACTGACACAAGTGGTGAACAAATTTCAGTGAACAACCAAATCCTTCTTCATGGATGGTATTTAACATCTGTTGAGGTATTGGGGTTTATGTCTGAATACCTAACGTGACTTCTGATAATGCCATTTGCTTTGTTTGATTTTGACAAACATGCTTATTTACATTTCATATGTTGTTATAAAGAAATTGTTGGATCGTCTTTCATTTGATCCTATCTCATATTTTAACTCATTGTATATAACTCTCCATCTAATGTGTATAATATGTAAAATTAACACATTTTCATCAATAGGGTTGAAATGTCATAACTCACATATTCGACTCTTAGAGTGTATCTTCAGCTGTATCGTATCACTCTCCAATTGTTGAAACTCATTGAATGTAAAAGTCACTGTCGCATAGTTTGTTGACAGATAAATGCTAGAAAAAGCTTCTCCACCATTACACCAGTGAATGACTTGGGGGTTTGTTAAGTCTGGACCTAATGGGAGGAAAGAAAAAAGGCACACATTCACCTAGTCACTCATAATCAAAGCTTGATATTTAAAACACAATTTTCAATTAGTAAGAGGTTTTGGCTGAGCTGTTAAAGGTTTTTGCTGAGCTGTTGGGCTGAGCTTTTAGAGGTTTTGGTTGAGCTGTAAAAGGTTTTAGCTGAGCAGTAAGAGGTTTTGGCTGAGCTGTAAGAGGTTTTTGCTGAGCAATTAGGCTAAGCTGTTAGAGGTTTTGGCTGAGCTGTAAAAGGTTTTGACTGAGCAGTAAGAGGTTTTGGCTGAGCTGTAAGAGGTTTTGCTGAGCAATTAGGCTGAGCTGTAAGAGGTTTTGGATGAGCAGTAAGAACAGGAGCCTCTCATTTAAGTGATTTAACTTCTAATTCTCAGTAAGGTAGTGTGAATTTTTTATTGTCACGGTAAAATATGGCTGGTATTTATAATTTCTTCTTATTTTTCCTCTCGTTCAGTTGTTTATACATGTGTTTTTCCTTCTCCCTCACACTACACTTCCCAGTCATTGTAGTCAGTGAATTCATGTATTTATACCAGCTAAAAGCAGTCACCTTTATTTTCAACAACAAAAACAAAAAAATCCAAACAGAGACAGTTTCAGCAACTAACTGCAATAACCATGTTGCCTTAACGTGTCAGATTAAAGACCACCCCCCCCCCCCCCCCCCCCCCCCCCCCCCCCCCCCCCCCCCCCCCCCCAATCCTTTTTTCCCACGTCCTACATTGCCCTGTAGTGGGGAAAATACAGACAAATACAGACTGCACGATTTCTTGTCTGATTTCACAAGAAAGAATTCATACATAAACAACATGATGTTCTGAAACAGGTCTGTTGGTCAAAGGGCTTACAACAAGGTTATTGAGAAACGCTTGGGAAACCTTGAGGCTTAACATAGTTCAGTAATTATGTCAGCTTTTGTGAATATTAGAGAATAAAACTAATCCTTGCCCCATTGTTAATTTCACTGAGTGCTTATCAATCCTCAGAATTTACTTCTGTTATTATTTTACTGTAAAAACAATCCGACCGATGTCTACTGCATTTGGTAAGAGTGAGAAACAGAAGAAAACAACAATTAACATTGGGATACATAACTGTTCCAGTCATAGAACTTATAATGATTTGCTTAAACTGGAAATAATAACTTCAGTATTACACTGTCAGTATGAAATTAAGGAAACGTGTTAGGCCTTTACATATTCTAGGCCATGACAAGCAAGGTAGGGTGGCCAGTTTGTCTGTTTATTGCCCTTTTTTTTTGTGAACTGTTTAGTAGCTAGTTTTAAGAGGTTACATAAACCTAGAGCCGAACAGACTGAATAAAATATAATCTTGGCTCTGCTGGGGACTAAAAATAAACCAGTTTCTTAGCAGGTAGGTGAACTTACCACCTGGTCACTGCAGCTTTATAGTATGAAGAAATAAGAGTCAAACTTGCCATCAACAGCTTGCCAATCCCTGCACCAGGTCCTGGGTACTAAACATGGACCAAGCTATTGATAGGCAGGTACCCTAACCACTATGACCGTGCAGTTTATGGTATGAAGAATTTTGAGTCAAACTTACCATCGAAGAGAACAAATTGTCCATTCTTGCACCAGATCTTGGGTATACTGACAGCTTCAACCACTAGAATGGAGCTGGAATCTGTAGCACCCATGTTATCAATGGCTTCTAATTTCCAGGTACATCTGTAACAATCAAGATACATATCTAATTTCATAACATGATATACAAATGGTCTTGCAACAGCTAATCTGACATTGTGTATAGCAATCATTTTTTTTTTTTCTATGATCTTGGGGTTCTTATTGGTGCAATGGCTAGACACTTGACCCAAATGTCTTGAATTTGAATTCACCTTTTGCTGACTTACCTGAGCTCCTGGTTCCACTCAGTTTAAAGTAGGTACCAGGAAACATTCTGACCACATTACCCACAAAGTGCCGATTGGTCTGTAAAAATATGGGATGCTCTGCCCATATACCCGAGTGCCATAGGCGTAATAAGGGATCTTTACTTTACTTTACTTTACCAGGAAACATGCTATGATGAGGCTGACCCCATCACCCACTGAGTGCCAGTTGGTCAATAAGGATATCAGGTTAGTACCACATGCCAGCTGGTGCCATCATGGGAAAAGGGTCTTTTATACAGCTATCTTACTTATTCTGACATTATTCTCTTTCCCATTTTAAAAAAAAAAAAATGATCTGCCTGGCCTGGGAGCCTCATCATCAGATCTTTGAGTTTCTTGAACTCTTTCCATTATGTGTTTTTTATGACGCATTATGTGATAGTTTTGTCAGTTTCTAGATAACTTTAATGTGCCATGCCCATTATTATTTTGCTCAGGCCATGTAGTGATTTCTAATAGGCATATCTTACAAGCTGATATTTTACAGTATTTAAAGAAGAGCCCATTTTAAGATCTAAGGGTCACAGACTGTAAAGAGGAAGGTGGGGCAAGCTGAAGACACAATCAAACTTGCGTGGAGGCTTGATAAATTTGTTTGAGGTGAGGAGTGGGTCAAACGGTCCAAGAAAATGTGAGACTGTGCAGGGTTCTTATCACTCTTAGTCATAAGTGAAGGGACTGGCAAACTGGCACTGCAGAATCAAAAGTTCAACAAATGATTCATGACAATTCCTGCCTAAGTGATGTGATTATCTATACAAATGGCTCTGTGTTGAGGGGCAGACGAAGTGCATGGGGGTTATAGCAAAGGGTAATGGATGTCGTTTAGTAAAAAAAAAAAAAGCTTGGCATATGATATCACAACGTCTAGTTTGAGAATAGAGGTGGAGGCAGTCACTGCTGCTTTCCGCTAGTTTAAGAATCAGCTACACACATGTCGTGATTGTCACTGGCTCACAGAACATGTTGAGAAAGATGGAGACAGGTATGCTCCGTGCAGAGTGGCAAGCATCAATTCAGAGGTCCCGGGTAGTTAGTATCCTTTGGATATTCTCTCCAGGTCATGCCGGTGTGTTGGGAAATGAGCAGGCAGATAGACTGGCTGGTTCTGCACCACTTAGTGGTGAACTGATGTACGATAAGCTAGACGTTGGGAGTTCTCCTGGGAGCAAGTGGACAGTGCGGAAGTGCAAACAGATCATTACTGTCTGAGGAGAATGGCACTGCGAAGAGTTACCAGGGGATCTGGCCGACGTTCAACACTCAAGGGAAGGGCGAGACAGATATACAATCAGATAGTTACTGGTGCCATCGGAATTGGAATTCGTCATTTGCTGCTGAAGATGCAGGGCGGAGTGCTTATGGTGGGTGTCCCGAGTGCTATGATGTTGATTCTTAATTCAACATTCAACATCTAACATTAAAAAGAGGCCATAACTTCAGTTTCTAGTGCAGGTAATTTTTTTTTTTTTTTAAATATAACAGGTTGTTTCTGATTTCATATAAACATGTGAACTTGTTCATTTTTGGTAAGTGACATTCTAATAATGTTTGTGTAACTCTGTCATACAAACAGTGTTACTCATTTATGTTTTTTTGAAACACTAACCTACTGCCCTTAGTCTTTGCTGTGAGATCAACATACAGGGGTGCTCGTGTAGTGTAAATGTTAGTAACATCCCCAGGCAGACAATCTGATGGGGCTGTAGACAAACAGGCAACAGACAGAAATGCGACAATCATAGTTTCATTAATAACTTACATAGCTGGAGTATCTGACTAAATTTGTTTTTGTTTTTTGAGTGATGTTCAAATTTGTTCTTTATTGCCTTCTTCTGCATACAACAATGCCAAACAGTCCTGTAAAGGGTGCCGGTTGCTGCCGGTTCCCCCCCCCACAGCTTGTCTTGTAATGAAGCACCTTTAAGCCAGATCCCCAGCCTCTGCAGAGAGTAGTTATAGAGTAATCCTGCAGCACCTGCTCAGGAGTTTGTCTGTCTGCTCCACATCCACAGGTTGCAGATTCCTTTTTGTGTAGGGGTGCTCCTAAAATAGTTTTCTTTCCAA
>CAJHNH020002638.1:0-20000 GCA_905116865.2 Candidula unifasciata | reverse complement strand
CCCACAGACACATGAATAAAAACATATCTGCAATATGTTCTTTGATTTATAACATTTAGCTTGACTATATCAAAGAATAGTCAAGGCAAACCCATACATGAGGAGGGCAAGATCAGAGAAAGGTGAAAAGAATATTTTCAGACTCTTCTGAATGTAACAGGAAATGAGGAAACAGTACCATTCACACCCAGATGTACAAACGAGGAACAGCCTACAATAATCGAACAAGAAGTCAGAGAAGCAATCAGATGCAGTCCCAAAAATAAGGCATCAGGTGTTGATGGAATATCAGCCGAGGCAATACAGGCTTGTGGAGAAATTGGAGTCACCTGGCTACTCCACATATTTAGGAAAGCCTGGAATGAAAGAACTGTACCAATAAGACTGGCAAAGAGCTCTTATAGTCCCAATTTGGAAAAAAAAAGGCAAAAAGCAAGATTGTAACAATTACAGAGCATCTCCCTTCTAAGCCACGTAGGAAAAATGTGTTGCCAAAATTCTGGAACAACGAATTAGATCCGTTGTAGAACCGATCCTGAGCCCATCACAGGTCGGATTTAGGAAAGGAAGAGGGTGTAACTGACTGATGCTATTTTTTGCTTTAGACAAGTTAGCGAAAAGACAATAGAACACAGACATCAAATGAACATCGCTTTCATAGATCAAGAAAAAGCTTTCAATAGAGTAAACAGAGATTTATTATGGGAAAGTTCTTGAAAAACTACGGTATAAATGGAACAATTTTAGATTGTGTTAGGGCTATTTATAGACAAAGTGAAAGCGCCATTAGAACAAGAGCTGGCATCACAGACTGGTTTCCCAGTAACATCAGGAGTAAGACAAGGTTGTGTATTATCACCTTTACTTTTCATAATATTTTATGGACAATATTAATAAAATAGACATAACACCAACAGATGTCGATAAACAGGAGGACTTCAATGAGCTGCTCTTTGCCGACGATCAATGCATATTTCACAGTGATAGTAAACAGCTGCAAGACCACATGAACCTACTACACGACAGTTGCCTCATAGCATCATATGAAGATCAATATTGAAAAGACAGAAGTCATGAGCATAAGTAGAAAGCAACAGACCATCGACATAAAGATTCTAGATCACAGCCTAAAACAAGTGCAAGAATTTAAATACCTGGGAAGTATCTTTACATCCAATGGTAAAATAGACAGAGAGATTGAGCAAGAATCCAACAAGCCAACAATGTCGCATACCAGCTTGCCCCAATTTTAAAACACCCTGCTGTCCCAGCTGAGATAAAAAAAGACAAATTATAAATACAATCTTTATACCGACATTAGGTTATCAATGTCAGACTTGGACATTAACAAAAGAACATGAGAGAAGACTAACCACCTGTGAAATGAGATGTTTTGAGAATGGCTGCGAATAAAACCAGAAGAGATCGAGTGAGAAACGATGTGATTACAAGAACTATTGGAACCATACCCATCGTTAAATTTATTGAGAAGCAAAGAATGAAATGGTTTGGTCACCTAATGAGAATGGAACCAACGATGCCAGCATCAAGAGCATACAACATGAAAATCGAAACAACAAGAGGCAGGGGAAGACCAAGAAGAAGATGGATTGAAGGAGTCACGGACAACTTGAGACTTCATAACATCACGGCATATGAAGCGACTGAGCGCGCCCTGGCTCGGTTGCCGATCATCTGATAGACTGCGACGCCTAGCGGCACAAGCAGATTTTGACAAAAGAAGAAGATATCAAAGAAATCTGGCAACTTTTTTATCTTGTTTAGAGCAATGGTTTTATGATTTCTTATAATGATTACTTTCCATTTAGGACACTTTATTCAGAACCTGGTACTAAAAGAGTTTAAAAAAATAGTTATAAATTGAACATTCTAGGAATGTGGTTTCTGGCGCTACATTCTGAGTGGGAAATTAAATTTCTTACCCACTGCCCTTTGGCAATTAAGAGTTTGCTGAAATCAAATGTGGTGTGCCAAATGTTGCAGATATTACAGCCTTGCTGTAAACCACAAAAAACCTTTAAACTGATAATATGGAAGAAGAAGAACATCAGAACAGATGTTTAATCACAACAATTATGTTACCTCTGTTAAATTGACTCACCAATCTTAATCAGTGCATATTGAATAGCAAAACCTCTGGCAGTGTGATGTCCGTCTGAGTGGAATTTTATTATCAGTTTACTGCTTGTGCTTTTAAAAACATTTTTGTCCTTGCCACACCAGATCCCTATACGATGTCCCAGTTGTAATGATGTGCCTAGAAACAGAAATAAATCCACACAAAAGCAACATCTTTTTTTTTTTTCATAAATAAAGACTAATATCATGTATAGTTGTATTGTGGCATCATGGCATGAAAGAATATGAATGCAGAGGGATGGAGAGGTTGGGGAAAGGGTGCTCCAGATGCATCAGCCCCCAGGTTATAGCACCTCTGGTTAGAAGTGGTGGTGACATTGGGGGTGGTGGTGTTTTATCAATGATACTAAAAGTCGCTACCTGGATGCAGTTTTAACAGAAAAAATCTGAGATAACCGGTTCGACCTTAAAAAATTATAATATAGTACATGTAATGGCTAAGCCAAGTATTGCCTTGGTGTACCCTGCAGTCCTTGGTGGGTAAGGAATGATTCCCATTCATGAGATCTCTCAGCAATGGTTCATTCCAAAGATCTCTCAGCAATGGTTTATTCCAAAGATATCTCAGCAATGGTTCATTCCAAATATCTCTCAGCAATGGTTCATTCCAAAGATCTCTCAGCAATGGTTTATTTATAAGGTCTCAGCAATGGTTTATTCATAAAATCTCTCAGCAATGGTTTATTCATAAAATCTTTCAACAATGGTTTATTAATAAGATCTCTTAGCAATCGTTTTTTCATAAGATCTTTCCACAATGCTTTATTTATGAGATCTTTCAGCAACAGTTTATTCATAAGTCTCTCTGCAATGGTTTATTCAGAAGATCTCTCAGCAATGGTTTATTCATAAGTCTCTCTGCGATGGTTTATTCCAAAGATCTCTCAGCAATGGTTTATTCCAAAGATCTCTCAGCAATGTTTCATTCCAAAGATCTCCCAGCAATGGTTCATTCCAAAGATCACTCAGTAATGGTTCATTCCAAAGATCTCTCAGCAAAGATTCATTCCAAAGATCTCTCAGCAATGGTTTATTCCAAAGATCTCTCAGCAATGGTTCATTTCAAAGATTTCTCAGCAATGGTTCATTCTGAAGATCTCTCAGCAATGGTTTATTCATAAGTCTCTCAGCAATGGTTTATTCATAAGATCTCTCAGCAATGGTTTATTTTTAAGATCTCTCAGCAATGGTTTATTTTTTAGATCTCTCAGCAATGGTTTATTTTTAAGATCTCTCAGCAATGGTTTATTTTTAAGATCTCTCAGCAATGGTTTATTTTTAAGATCTCTCAGCAATGGTTTATTTTTAAGATCTCTCAGCAATGGTTTATTCCAAAGATCTCTTCCGCAATGGTTTATTCATAAGATCTCTCAGCAATGGTTTATTCCAAAGATCTCTCAGCAATGGTTTATTATTAAGATCTCTCAGCAATGGTTTTTTTATAAGGTCTTGCTTGCAGCAATGGTTCATTTACAAGGTCTCTCAGCAATGATAAACAGACAATAACAATAATTAATATTTTCAAATACTATCCATGAAAATTGGGAACTTGCAGAAATGTTCCCAGTCAAACCAATTATCTACTGATTCCAAGAAATGTGCAGGCAGTTTAGTAGGAAATATAACAGCCAGAAATAAAACACAAAGCTGTTGTTGTTGCTGTTGTTGTTACTGTTGTTATTATTTATTTATTTTATTTACCTTCATAAATCTCCAGATAATCCGTGTCACAAGCATTAAGTGTAGTGACCTCAAGATCAATTTCTAGATCCAGATCTATGGTGACCACCTGAATGCCAAAGCTAGCAGTCTTGTTGTTTGCTGCTTGAAATTCCCACATGCAGTCCATATTGCTGATGTAACAGTATATATAGACAACAATGAAATATGTATTTGCAAAGTAGTTGTTGATCATACCATGAAACTGAAAGCACTTAATGTAGAGTTACAGCCTCAGTACTATGACAGCTTTGGCTAATACTGCTGCTACTTTTATGCTATTGCTATTGCCATTGCTGTTACAATTACTAGTACAAAAACAAAATTAAATTAAAAAAAAGACACCATAAACACCTCCATTATTTTATCTAGCACCATACTACCATTGCTGAACTACTAAAACTAACATTACTACAACCAACATTATTACATTATTTACCTTGACTTCCAGGGAGACCCAGGCTGACGTGGGTAACTAGGAATGTTGTGAAAAGTAAGAGATGTTGATCACATCAGCCATCAAGTGCAGCTTGGTCTATACAAAATAAGTCTAGAATCATATTTCCTATGAGCCGCTAGCCCAAGTCAGTCCTTTGCTTACTTGTTAATGCATCACCTAACAAAGAAATCACAGAAGAAAAGCAGTGGCCTGTAATTAATCATTCACAAAATGTCACCAAGTGAAAGGTGAAAAACTCACTTGTTGTAATGTCGAGGGTACCCAGGTGAGAATAGTGTTTGCTCTGTGTATTCCACATCCAGTTTTGTGGCAGACCCATTGCATGCTGAGGCTGCACAATAAAAGAACAAGTTGATAAGGGTAGCTTATTTAAAATACTTTTTTAACACGCGTGAAGAATATTATAGGCATCTTTGTCAATTTAGATTAAAAAGAGTTACTGAAACTTTATAGAGTGAGGGCTTTTTTATGTAGTCCTCCGTTCTGCTCTCTATCATGTGCAGTCATTTCAATATCATGGATGGAATCTTGTCTTGCACCTATGGTCTCTCTCAGCAATGCTCAGTCGGAATTAGAATATGACAAAGAAATGCTTGCAGCCTACGGAAACTGAGGTATGTTGTTACAAGGAGAAAGCTGGCGATGACAAGAGGCAGGGGAGACCAAATGAGAAGTTTGACAGTTTGGTGTCATAGTATCTGGGAGCATCTTTATTAGAAATGATTGCAGTACACGGGACAGAAGGGTGTTTACCACCAAGACAGTTGGAGAGAATTGGTTCATAAACTGCATTATTTCTGGGACACTGAGAGGCAAAATAACTGGACCAAATTAAATATCACCTGTCACTTCAACACTGTGTAAGCAAGGTAATGGGTGACCCAAGTTAGGTATGGACAGAAGGACTACCTGAAGTTGTGAATGCCAGCATCACTCAGCACACACCAGATGTCTCTTAAAAATGCAGACGCTTAGAGGCAGAACAGAGATTAGAGAAGAGAAGTACCGCAACACATGGTTCATTGAAGAAGAGTCATGGGTCAGTCTATACAAAGGTAGACACAAGAAAAACACACTGTCTGGAAAGTGTCTGCATCGCGATGATGATGATTATGATGGTGATGATGATTATGATAATGATAATGATAACGAAGTTTCCATTCCACGTGTTTATCTTAAATGTAAACTTATTGTCTTCTTATTGTCTTTGCAGCATTCACTTCCAGGGAATTCATAAATCTAGGTTTTGTCATATTTTCATTCACACCGGAGCCTATTAGAACTACTTATGGCCAGAACTACTTATGAACAGAATTTCTCTTCCGGCCAGAGAAATGTGGGGGGGGGGGGGGGGAGAGAGAATTTCGGTAATCTGTAGATCTTTAAATGTTGTTAGGAATCCCTAATGTGGAAGGGCAAGTTGTTTATGTTTAATTTAATGAAGCCAGTGTTTCTCAAAGTGGGCGATGCGGCCTCTAGAGGGGAAGGAGCTGCTGAAATGACCCGGGCAGGGGTAGTAGATACAGACCTGGGCAGGGGTAGTAGATACAGACCTGGGCAGGGGTAGTAGATACAGACCTGGGCAGGGGTAGTAGATACAGACCTGGGCAGGGGTAGTAGATACAGACCTGGGCAGGGGTAGTAGATACAGACCTGGGCAGGGGTAGTAGATACAGACCTGGGCAGGGGTAGTAGATACAGACCTGGGCAGGGGTAGTAGATACAGACCTGGGCAGGGGCAGTAGATTCAGACCTGGGCAGGGGTAGTAGATAGAGACCTGGGCAGGGGTAGTAGATAGAGACCTGGGCAGGGGTAGTAGATACAGACCTGGGCAGGGGTAGTAGATACAGACCTGGGCAGGGGTAGTAGATAGAGACCTGGGCAGGGGTAGTAGATACAGACCTGGGCAGGGGTAGTAGATAGAGACCTGGGCAGGGGGTAGTAGATACAGACCTGGGCAGGGGTAGTAGATACAGACCTGGGCAGGGGTAGTAGATAGAGACCTGGGCTGGGGTAGTAGATACAGACCTGGGCAGGGGTAGTAGATACAGACCTGGGCAGGGGTAGTAGATACAGACCTGGGCAGGGGTAGTAGATACAGACCTGGGCAGGGGTAGTAGATACAGACCTGGGCAGGGGTAGTAGATACAGTCCTGGGCAGGGGTAGTAGATACAGACCTGGGCTGGGGTAGTAGATAGAGACCTGGGCTGGGGTAGTAGATACAGACCTGGGCAGGGGTAGTAGATAGAGACCTGGGCAGGGGTAGTAGATACAGACCTGGGCTGGGGTAGTAGATACAGACCTGGGCTGGGGTAGTAGATAGAGACCGGGGCTGGGGTAGTAGATACAGACCTGGGCTGGGGTAGTAGATAGAGACCTGGGCTGGGGTAGTAGATACAGACCTGGGCAGGGGTAGTAGATACAGACCTGGGCAGGGGTAGTAGATACAGACCTGGGCAGGGGTAGTAGATACAGACCTGGGCAGGGGTAGTAGATACAGACCTGGGCAGGGGTAGTAGATAGAGGTGCATTTGGAAGCGATGAATATAAAATAAAGGAGCAGTGGAATCATGACAACTCTTATGGTTCATTCTTTTCATTAGCATTTTTTCATTTTATTCTATATTCTTCTTCTGCTTCTTCTTAGCATTTACCAGCTGTAAACTCCGGCAGAGTAAGTGAATTTTACCCTACCAGGACATCACACAGAGCGATAAACACCTGGTGACACAAAGTGCCAACATGCGGCTGAGGATCACCCATGGAGAGGTCACGGAAACCTCGTTCAGCTGTCAGGCCATATTACGGTGCCCTGCAAAAGCCTGTTGCGTCCCAGATGGGACATGACCTTGGTCACATTTAACTCTGGCAGAAAGTTCTGCTTGTTCGTATACCTCTGGACGTTTGTTCTGTTCTGTGCCTTGAATTTTGTGTGCACATGCGTTTTACATATTTCTTACTTATTTGTATTCAAACTGTTGGTTTCTCGATCGCATGCAGATTCTATCCGACTTCGATCATAGGAGCCATCCATGATTTATCGTCTTGTATGATATGCTTGGGGGATAGAGTCAGTGGGTCTATTCTTTTTCTCCCCACAAGCGATTTTTTTTTTTTTTTACTGATATTTGAATATTAACGTTCGTTGGGGTAATTTGATGCCTGTAATAAGAATGTCACAATGGTTTACAAAAAATTGGATTATTTCAAGATTCGTTGATTTTTAGCATCGACATCATTCTTTACTGTTTTGAAAGACACAGATTTTAACAACAAAAACGGAACTGCGCTATTTATTTTATTACATAGGGGGCGTTATGTCCAATACATTTGAGAACCTCTGCTTTACATTCACAACGTAATTTTGCTGCCATTTCATTCTGTATACAAGAAGAATGGTGTTATAAAACTTTACTGCTTTTATTGTTGAACTTTGCTTGGTGTTGGTAATGTACACTAATAGCTGTGTTTACTAGAGACCGCAGCTCTGTGGCTTAGTGAGGTTAATGAATGCGAATAACAATGTTCTTATCCTTGAGCACAAGGGTTCGTTTCCTTTGGAGCAGGGAAAAGGGGGGGGGGGGTATTTCTGGTATAGCATTGTGGAAGTCACATTGTGAACAAGATTTGCAACTCAGTGTGTAATATTCCTAAAGACGTAGCTGCGTCGCAAAATTAGTTTAGATAAACTGTTAACTATTTTTAAAAAAAGTTAGTTGCGTATCGGCGTATCCTTTACAGGGCGTTGCAGAACCAACCCCACAATTTTTTAGCTGTTGCGGTTTTTCAAAGCAAATTTCAGGTTCTGTAGTTTGCCATCGCCCCTGTACGGTCAGCTCTCGGTACCACTGTCGAAACCAACGCAAGACAAACCGTCCCGCAGCTAGGTTCGAACCCGGCACCCCAGCATTATGAAGCGCGTTCGCAAAACCTAAGCCACAAACGCCGACTATAGCTACCTATTTAAAAACAAACAAAAATATAGTACTGGGACCACGGAGGTAATATCCATAAGCCCGGTGCCGCTCTTAAACGAACTGACGGCTTCGTTGACGACTGTACCGTACCCTCACTGACATACATCTCATGAACAGGAAGGAAACACCTGGAATTTGGGTTTGGGATTAAGGGGTCACTTCACCAACATTTTTTTATTTACAGAGTTAGAGCAGTTATTTTATAATGGTCATGTGTAGGGATACATGTTATTACATTTGTATATTTCAAGTGTAAAATAAATCATGGTTGTCATGGCAATAGCCACCATCTTGTAAAAAATACAATATGTACTTTGAATCCTAAAATGTTTAAAAACAAACATACGTATTCAACAATAGATGATGGATTCATGACCTTTAATCCTATTTAGAGGTACATGTGCAGTTTATTTACTTTAAACATGTTTTTAAATATTTTTAGTAGAATTTGAAAATGTAGGTTTATTGAAAAAGTCAAAAAAAAAATCTAGCATCATAAAACAATAACCAAATTAATTTTAAAAACAACAACTTTCTAAAAATATATTTTTAAATAGACCAGTCCCTATAAGATTGCTTTAGAAGTATCCATACCAAATTGCATGTTTCTAGTCTGTATATTAGCTGAGATTTTAGGATTTCACACACACAACAAACAGAAATATAGAGATGTGAGAAAACTTACTTTAAACTTTTTTTTTTTAATCTTAAAAAAAAGTGCATGGATTGATGTCTTTAGTATTAACTTTTTAATGCTAAATTGTTTACAAATGACCTAAATTTGTGTGTAATCTATTCTACAAATGCCGAACTTTACAAAAACGAACACATTGAAAAAGTGATATTTTTGTCATAAATTAAAAAAAATGCCGTGTAGTGACCTCTTAAAGACCCTACATGGTGACGTACGCGTGCTACTGGTGTGCTGTAGACGTTAGATCATTGTTATGAAAAGAGAAGAAGGAAGTTAGATTTGTTTGCTGAGCGGCTCAATAGCCTACTTAGAATGGCAGATAAAAACATACCTAACCAAAACAGAACACCTTGAAGAAGAAAGCAGTCAACCCTCAGCTGTCACCACCAAGACCTGGAATAGGGGCGCAGTCTCTCGGTGAAACGACAGTTGCACGGAAACACGGGAAAACCGGGGCGGGGGGGGCTGTCATTAGTATAGAAAACATAGAACCCAAGAAAGTGTTGATACATATTAGAACCACAGGAACGAAGCCAACCGGGTAGTCAAAGATGCCAAGAAGGCACAAAGTTAAACATCTGGTCAAAAGCTGACACAAAATACCCCAAAGAGGTGTCAGATCCAAAAAAAGGCTATTAAAACAGATAAGAGATATGGTTTCCACAAATAAAAATGGGCACATTAGCAATAATTGACCAAGAGAAAGCCGATGTTTTGGAAGATATTTCTATGTTGAGAGAGAGAGAGAGAGAGAGAGAGAGAGAGAGAGAGAGAGAGAGAGAGAGAGAAGAGAATAATTTAGCAGACTAAATGGCGAATTGCAATATTGAAATACAGTGGAACACTACCTAGACGTGTATATAACAGAAGAAGTTAGAATTTCTATAAGTGGAACATCCAACACAGCAGCAGGAGCTGACATTCTTAACTGCATAATTTTGAAAATGTTACCAGGAAAAACCTTAAAGCAAATTACGGATTTATTCAATGAGACATGACGAGAAAGAGACAATCACAGGCAATGAAAACAAGCCACAATTATCCCCATTTAAAAAAAAAAAAAGTACAAGAAAAGGGACTTCAAAAGTAGTTAAAATCAGATTTAGGAAAAATCTAGAAACTGCCATAAACAAAAATATTACTTTCCACGTGGAGGAAAAAATTTTTTTAAGTAAAAACCAGTCGGGATTTAGAGACATTAGTAATTGTACGTTACAGAAAAGTCAAGATAAGTTATCAAACAAGAAAGAAAAGTCATAAAAGTGACATAAAAAAATGGAAAAAAAAAAAACTGGAGTGTGGGGAAAATAGACGAGAATTTCAGCAAAAATTACTGGAAAATTATGAACAGCTTCCACAAAACACACTTGGAGTACATACAGAATGGGTGAACTTCAAAAGCACCACTATGAAAATAGCAAAAGAAATATGTGGAACTAAAAGGAAAGGACTTAAGCTCTCAACGTGGTGGTCTGAAGAAATAAGAAGAATTGTGAGCAATAAAAAGAAAGCCTATGGCATTTGGCTGAGGGGCAGAACAGAAGAGGATTACATAACACACAGGATAATTAGAAGAGAATTAAATAGAACTATCAGACAAGCAAAAAGACATTCATGGGGAAAAGTTTTGAAGCAAGCTGACTGAAGAAGAAAGAACAGCAGTGAAAAACTACTACAAAAAAAATCAAAGGCATGCGAAACAGGAATGAAGAATATAACCCAAGAGAAATTATAAATGATGAAAATGGCCAACCTTTAACAGAACCTAACAAAATTTTAGCAAGGTGGAGTAGTTACTTTGAACCATTACTTAGCTGCAATAAAACAGATAAAAGCAGGGAAGAACATAAAAACAACTCGGAACTAACAGCAGAGGAACTAGAACCAGGTATATTGTTAGATGAAGTAGAATATGTCATTCATACCGCCCCTAGACTAAAGACGACAGGTATTGATGATCTACCAACTGAGGCCATCAAGACAGCAGGAGAAGCGGGAGCAATGTGGTTAAAGAGAATATTTCAGGTGGCATGAGAAAATCAAAAAACATCATGAGATTGGCAAACTGCTGTCATCGTCCCACTATGGAAAAATAAAAGAAGTCAGAGGGACTGTACTAATCACAGAGGAATATCACTTCTCAGTCACACTGGGAAAGTCTATGCTAAGATCATCGAAAGAAGGCTAAGACCATTGATAGAGTATCAACTTTCAGAAGCACAGATGGGCTTTCGGCGAAACAGAAGTTACACGGATGCCATTTATACATTTAGACAACTATCCGAGAGAGTAAAAGAACACGATAAGACATGTTTGTTGACATTCATAGACCAAGAAAAAGCCTCTGATAGAGTTGACAGGAATATATTGTGGGGATGTATGGGGAAAAGGAAATCAGCAGTCATCTCAATAATATTTGCAAAAGTCTGTATACACGTTGTAAATGCTGCATAAGATCATAGGCAAGATTGTCAAGAACTTTTATAAAGAACTCTGGTGTGCCTCAGTAATGTGCACTGTCGACGCTTCTTTTTATAACATACATGGATACCATATGTAAGGAAACGAACTTCAATCATGAAAAGGATATTACATTTTCTTCTTTTTGTTCACCGGCTGTGAATTCCGGCGGTAAGTCGCGGTTGTTCGTCCAAATGGACTTTTGGCTTTTACCTTGACCTGAGTTTTGCGTGTACATCCGTTTTACTGTCTTATTTGTTTGCAGTCCTCGTTCCCTGCCTCACCGGCAGATGTACTCCGACTTCGAGGGAAGACGTCAAGCCTATTTCTAGGTTGACTGTGGCCATTGTTTTGTGTGGGTCGAGATGTTGCCTAATTTGTGTGGTGTCCTCTTTGACCTTTAACAGGTGTGGCCCCTGGAATATCCTCCTTAAGGCAGCCCTAGGTAGAATTGTCAGCCCTCAAGGGAAGGCAGGGGCAGATCACGGGCATTCCCCGCCATCCAAGGAGGCTTCCATAAATGCAGAGCCGACACATGATGCTCTGGTTCTGGGCTCACCCAAGGAATCGTCACGTCCTGCCCATGACTGCTTAACCTCACAACCGTGTATTGAGCTTCCCGCGCTACAAGGCTGCACTCTCCGGAGATCAGCGGGGAGCAGCCCGCAGGTCCAGGACTTTTGTGGCCGCACAAATAGGTACATTTTTTTCATCGTACGTTAGACACCTTTAACGTTGTTTCAGCTGTGCCCTTAGCACGACAGAATCAGGCTTCACCTGTTTGGCCCCAACACTCGGGCGAGTGGGAGCAGTGGATACGGACATTTGGCTTTTTCCTGCTCTGTACGAATTCTGATTGTCGGACTTTGAGCTTGCATGTGTGCCGTGGGGTATAAACTTTGTCGGACTTTATTTCCTAGCCAGCTTATGAAGAGTTGCTGCCGTGGTGTACCTCAGCGCGGTGACGACGACACTGAGGATTGACAGAGGATGTACGTGGGTAGGATCTTGCTGCGAGAAATCGCCCACAAGAGATGTTACTCGTCTTGGCTGCGGGTAAATCTCTCGGTCAGGGTTGAGTCTCAGCAGCACAGTTTTCCATTCGCTTCCGAATTTTAACCGAGAGTTGTCATTTGATGGTACATTTAGCAAGCAATCCTTACTCATGTTCCGAATGAGTTTTGTTATACTTTTCACCCATGCCTTTGGGGGCGGGCTGGTGAGAGCCAGAAAGGGCACTACACCTCTAGGGGCCGCCAGCTCCGAGATCCCCTGCCAACTCTGTTAATGCTCATTTGAGACATTATCCGTGGCGCACGACGGGGACGTGCGGCAGGAGTCTTGCATGAGGTTCCGTAAAACCAGAACAGTGAAGGACTGGCCCCCGAGTGGGGTATGGAATATCTCCTTATACACATCACATCAAACTTAACTTCCCCTCATGCCTGTGACCGAAATCACCGCGCCACAGGATATTACAGAATCACTATTCGCCGACGACCTAGTTCTCATAGCAAAAAAGTACGGAATGTCTACAGAACCACCTCAATCAAAATAGTTATAAAGGGGAGGAAAATAATATGAAAATAAACGCTACGAAGACAGAGACAATGATGATAGGAAGACAGAAAGACAATTTAGAAATAAAATTAAAAAACAACACCTTAAGGCTAACAGAGGAATTTAAGTATTTGGGAGCAATTTTCACATCCGACGAAAAGCTGAACAGAGAAATTAGCTCGAGATGTGCCACAGCTAATTAAGTAATGGGGCAACTATCGTTCCTGTTGACACACAAGCAGATACCCCCCGAGTACTAAAGTCATTCTTATCAGAACTATTTTTTGCCAACACGATGCTATCAGTGCCAAACGTGGACACTTACATCTTCCAATGAACGTAAAATTGTGACAACAGAGATAAAATGCCTTAGAAGAGCCGCAGGAGTTTCAAGGAACACGAAATTACGAAATCAGAATAATGCTAGGAATAATGCCAGATTTTCAGATTATCAAAGAACAACAAATGAAGTGTTATGGACGCCTAACAAGAATGCCCTGGTACTATTTACCACAACGAGCCACACTGAAACGTTATAACGAGTATAGAGCGAGTGGAAGACGTCGGAAAATATGGAGTGGTGGCATAAGAACAAAAAAGAATAAGGAGCCCACCGCATACCTCGGAGTAACGTTTGACGATAGGTTAACATGGAGAAAACATATCAACAAGGCAGCAACCAAAGCCAGAAAGAAGAACAACCTTACAGAAATGAATACCGGTCTTAATAGTGCTCTTGTCAAAGCTCACGAACGAATGTTACACCCCCCCCGACATTTCGATGAGGGACAAGGTGGTAGAGAAGAAGAAGTAATTGTACATGTATCTCTACGTGTGTGTGTGTGTGGGTGTGTGTGTGGGTTTAGTGGACAGAGCAGATACAAAGCTGTGCGGACTAGACTGGCGGGTAGTAGCGAATCTTTGGCATTGATACGATATCGTTATGTTCAATCTGTTGTTAAAGTAAATGTAAACTGGCCTCTCCCAACTCTCCTGCAGCTTAATTAAATCATGCGTGTCGATTTTTTTCAACTGCTTTCATAACCTTTGAACCACAGACGCCAGCTATAACAAATAATGACTATTTACTGGCAATAAAAGGAACATACACACATACACACACATACACTCATACACACACTCCGTCCATACATCCATTCTGGATGGCAGACCAATACAGCAAAAGGTGCTTTCCTAATATCCTACCCCAAACAGGGGAAATCCACACACAGGTCACGAGGCAGTCTAATATTTCAGGGGGTAGTAGATTGGCTGTATGCAGTCGTGGGACCTAGGCTGCATTAAGTCGTGGGACCTAAGCTGCACTCTCTCGTGTGACGTAGGTTGGTTGGGTTTATGGTCATTTCTAGATGTTTTAGGATCGTTAAAAACATAAGAAATCCAGGAAACCCAGTTTTGCCACCCTCTAAAATGTTGGACTGTCCTGTGACGTCATCTGGTGGTAGGATATTGGGAAAGAATCTAGCAAAGTCTAGGTCCCCCATTTAACCTCTAATAATGTCATAATTAGGGCGTGCCTGGTGTGTGATATATATATATATACAGAGAGAGAGAGAGAGAGAGAGAGAGAGAGAGAGAGAGAGAGAGAGAGAGACGGGGAGAGAAAGTGGGAGAGAGAGAAAGATAAATATAGATACAAATGTACAATGTACTAAAAAGCCTCTTTCACAAATTCATACATGATACATACAGTGTGTAAAGTCTTGAGAACAAAGAAGAAAAACATTTGTATCTATTTCTATTTTAAACCTTAAAAAAAATAAATAAACAAGATAAAAAGAACTTACCTCGGATTATCGGCAACATTAGAATCACTGTCGCACAGATAAGTGAAGTAATATTTATGTTTTCTTTTTTCTTTCCCATAGTTTGCACAGGATTTGTAAAACTATTACAGTTTTGCAATTTTCTAACTCACGGCTACTGAATCTAATAGGTAGCAATGTTTAAAACTGGTGCCACCAAATGACGTTTATTGTGTATTATTCTGTATTACCACACTGAGAACAACGCTGCTCAGCCACGACGGTTCGGGTACATATATTACGGCAAAAAGTTATTTTACAGCATAAGAACGCAAGTTATCGTAAAAGTTATTTTTACAGTATTCATAGTAATTATAACAGAGAATATCAACTTGATTGTAATTCAAACCGCCGTACACGCAACACTATTGGCTGACAGAATTATTGCGGCAAAAAGTTATTTTACAGCAAAGGAACGCAAATTATCGTAAAAGTTATTTTACAGTATTCATCGTAATTAAAACAGGGCATATCAACGGGATTGTAATTCAAACCGCCATACACACAACACTGTTGGCTGACAGCATCAACATAGGCAAATGCAGCACCACTCTCTTTACCCTTTCTCCTAAACAAAAATCAGGCGCCATGCACATAAATGGAGTACCCCTGAGAGAGGATAAGGAGCCCACATACCTCGGCGTAACGTTTGATGATAGATTAACATGGAGAAAACACATCAACAAGGCAGCAACCAAAGCCAGAAGGAGGGTAGCCATTCTGAGAAAACTAAGTGGAACCACATGGGGTGCTAGCGGGAAAATACTTAGAAAAGTTTACCAACAAAGTGTTCGACCACATCTTGAATACGGATCAACAGCATGGAGTTCGGCATCAAAAACCACATTGCAAGAATTAGACAAAGTGCAAAATCAAGCACTCAGAGTTACCACAGGCAGTATGAAATCAACACCTATAGCTGTGATGGAGAAAATGGGGATGACCCAAGCACTAAGTGAACGCAGAGACACCAAGATGCTTTTACAAGCAGAAAAGTTTCTTAGTATGCCCAGTCACCCTATGAATGAAAGATTAAAAAATTTAGCTTTGGGACGACTAAAGAGAAGTAGTTTTATCCACCAGGTCAAACGGCTCGGCAGACAAACCACTGATTTACCTGCATCTGATAGATCCTTAAATGCTGTCCCAGAACGGACCCCCTGGAGAGAGGGGTATAAGTTTCCAATACACATCAAGACTGAAGTGAAAGGGGTATTTGACAAGGAAGAACAAAACAGTGTGCAGCGCAAAACAGCCACCCTCAGTTTACTTGATGATGAATACCCGCAGAACCTTTGGGTCCGTGTTTACACAGATGGGTCAGCAGAAAGCGCAGTCAGAAACGGAGGTGCGGGAGTGTACATTGAGTATCCTAATAATACCAGGGATACAGCCAAATTACCAACGGGAAAGCACTGTCACAACTATGATGCAGAAGTTCAAGCCATCAAGATAGCGGTAGAGAAACTACTAAATACAGGGTATTTTTCACAACCAGTGGTATTCCTGACAGATGCAAAAGCAGTACTTCAGTCACTCCAGTCTGGAAAATTACCAAGCATACGGACACTATTATCCGAACTAGGCAACCGCTGTAAATTAGTAATGCAGTGGATACCTTCCCACTGTGGAGTTCCCGGAAACGAAAAAGCTGATAAACTAGCTAAGGAAGGTGCAACTGAAGTACAACCTGACATACCAGTCTCTTATCAACAGAAGAAGAGAATAATCAAATCAATCAGAATGCCACCGAAACTGGCACAAGATGATTACCATATTATGGACAGACCAGAGCAAGTTATTATCCTTCGCCTTAGAACAGGGCACAATAGACTTCGCTCCCACATGTACAACAAATGTAAGATTGGCCAATCGGCCATGTGTACTTGTGGACTGGCACCTGAAACAACAGATCACATCCTTCAAGACTGTCCCATATTCAACGCTTTCAGGCAAAACATTTGGCCAAAAGAGACACTTGTGGAAGTCAAACTTTACGGGCCGCTTATTGAATTACAAAAGACAGTGAAATTCATACAAGAGACGGCTTTGCAGATATAGACAATTTATTTCATGCGAACGAAAGAAGAAGAAGACTGTTGGCTGACAGAAATTATCATTTTACATATAAAATACAAACAAACAAAAAAATCAAAAGTATGCATTGAACACACACACACATACATACACACACACACACACACACACACACACACATACACACACACACATACACACACACACATACACACACACACCACGCACACACACTTTTACATACGAGTTATATATAGCCTGTGCTGGCACGAATGTAGTTACTACTAAGCTACGAAAGTTATATTCATTCTAGTTCTACTACTGTTGCTTTCTACTACTACTACTACTACTACTACTACTACTACTACTACTACTACTACTACTACTACTACTACTACTACTACTACTACTACTACTACTACTACTACTACTACTACTACTACTACTACTACTACTACTACTACTACTACCACCTTGTGATACTATTATTGCAACTCCTGCTACTGCTATTAACACTACTACAGCTGCTGCTATTACAGCTAATACTGTTATCATTCCTACGACTTATCATTAGGTGCCTCGCCGACTGGCGTGGGCGATCATGCCTCTCCTTAATCTGCGAACGCCTGCAGCATGTATCAGTTCGTGTGCCGACACACCTCCATGCCATGCAACAAGACTGTCAAGCATCTTCTCTCGTTGTCTTCCTCTATCCCTCCTTCCACAGATCTTTCCAGTGATCACAACATGTTCTATTTTCCCTCTTCTCATAACATGGCCGAAAAATGATAACTGTCTCCTTCTGATGTCTGTGATAAGTTGTCTTCAGGCTTCCGCCTCTTTCAAAACCTCTTGGTTACTTTTTTTTGGCTGTCCAATGTATTATAATCATTCTTCTGTAAAACCACATCTCTGAGGCCTCTAGAAATTATTTGGCCTGTCTACCGATTGTCCAGGATTCACAGCCATATGTTAAAACTACAAGAACTCTTGTTCTAACTCTCAATGACAAGGATATATTGCACAAGATGTTTTTCATTTTACTACGACTGCTGCTACTATAATTAATTCTGCTGCAACTACTCTTGCTTCTGTTGTTAATCTACTACTATTACTGCTGCTGTTGCTACTACTACAATTATTTTTTTTTCCTGCTGTTACTCCTACTTTAGCTCCATTAGTCTTCACAGTAATAGTAGTAATAATAATACTAAATAATAACAATAATAATAGATCGACCGAGTGCCACTACCGGTCCGCATAGGAAGCTAGAAAAACACAACAGACTGACACTAAAATATAGCATATTATCGAGAGCAACAATCACTACACTAGTTCCTACTGACTATATAAAAAAGTAGGTGACATTTTGCCGATCACAAAAGACACACCTGTTCAGGTGAGTCAAAGATCTACTTCAGTGTCACTCCCACGTTTGGCAAGCACAGGTAAAATGTCCCTGACCTTGTGTTGTACCGACGCATCATCTGGCAGTGTTTCTCAATCTGTGAGAGTGGATATCCCTTGTTGGTTTATGTGTAATAGATGTATGGCAGCGGTGGTCTTTTCCTGGTTGCTGCTGTAGTTGTAGTTGCGCGATTCTGGTATATCATTGTTGAAATGCTGCTGCAGTTATCGTCGACTCGCAGCCAGGCGAAGAGATGAGCCTCAGGGTAAAGGTAGCATGCAATAACTTCCCAAGTGTAAGAGCCTGTGTCAAAGGCTCAATATAAAGAGCTTACATCAAATACTAGAGCAGTGTTTAAAAGGGAATGAAATTATAGGGAAAATAAGAAAAAGGGGGGGGGGGAGAAAAAAAATAGTTTATGTCAGCTTTACAAAATAAATTACAATGAACAAACAAAGAACGTTGCGGCGATTAGCCTTCATCGGCACATAAAGACAACACAGCACACATACACAAATATGCACTAACTATAAAGCGTAAATGCTTAACCAGCATCGTTGTGTATCAGGTGGAAGTGGTGGAAAGGAGGCTGTTTGCCTGCCCATTTGCTCTACATCACATGACGTAGAAGCAGGGTCTTTAGACCAGCTCAAAGTTTTCAGGGTTCTGCAAATTTTTTACGGTTACTATTGTGTTCCCCTGAAATGAAGATTGGATCTTATATTACATTTCTCTCCAAAAGAATCTTTAGGGCTTAGTTTCAAGGGAATGATAGACTACGACCGCGCGCACTCGCGGCCACCTCCCCGGCGTAGATGTTCAGAATTGACACTGCAAACAATAAAGGTCTACCCCCAAGTTTTGCGAAACCACACATGGGCGTTTACCTCTCGTGTTTAAAGCTCTATTTGGGTGTTTACAAATTCAGTTTAACATTTTAATTACCGTATATATATATATATATATATATATATATATATATATATATATATATATATATATATATATATATATATATATATGTGTGTGTGTGTGTGTGTGTGTATATGTGTGTGTGTGTATATATATATATATATATATATATATATATATATATATATATATATATATATATATATATATATATATGTGTGTGTGTGTGTGTGTAGCATTAATGCCAACACTAATGTTGTGTTTATTTACTTAGAAGCGATGTTGTCATCATTGGCGAACTGGTCGTCCATTGGCTGGCCAGCAGACGACTTTTGTTGTAGGTGGGGACAGTTCTGGGTCTCTCTCTTTTGAAATTGCAAGAGTAATTTTTCATGGCAAGCAATGATAAGCCATTTTATATGGCGCAAATAACTTAGTCACAATTATAACCAAACGCCCGGGGATGCTGGTTTAACGCGACGATCCCCCCCACCCCACCCCCCTCACCCCCGCAAAGCAATGCAAGTCAAGCAGTCGGACTTTTTTTCACAAATGACCTTGACTGCCAGATCCAAGCCTTCAGAGGGTACCGGGTGCAGTCCGGGAAAGTAACGGCGGCCGGCGTTATGCTGACCACATCACCCATCTTGTGCCGATTAGTCAATAAAAATAAAAGTCTAGCCCTATACGCTTAAAGGCGTGGAAAAGGGACTTTTACTTTTTAACTTTTAATTTAAGTTAAGTCGATGTTAAAAATTTCATGCGCGGCACTTACCATGACGACG
>CAJHNH020002637.1:82500-100103 GCA_905116865.2 Candidula unifasciata | reverse complement strand
TCTTCAGGACCCAAATGTCACCGCTTTGTCTAGCCCGCTCTAAAGACTGGAACCAAGTGGAGGAGTCCTCGATGCGAGAATACTGCTCAGAACGCACCCAAATTTGGAAGGAGGATTATGAGGTTACACACAAACCGGATCCGTCGAGGCTCTCGGGGGCCAAGGGAAGGTCCAATTGGCTGATCAAAGAGGCCTCAGCCAAAGAACGCCGAGACATGGTGATACAAACGGGTGAGGGACAACGAAAACGTGGTTCGGGTCCAGAAAAGCAGCCCAACAGTCGCAGCAGGGCCATTGGGTCAGCCTGGAGAGCGCATTGCCAAGAGTACTCACATGGGGTGAGATCTGGCGGATGACCCCGCTGCGACTGAGCTTTATCGTTCGTTCGGCGTACGATGTATTACCGTAACCGGTGTTAATATGGGTTAAATGGTCTGCGACCAACGATCCGACTTGCCCGTTGTGCAAATCGAAGCAAACTCTTGAGCACGTCCTGTCCGCGTGCAGGAAAGCCTAGGGTCAAGGCCGATATACCTGGCGCCACAAACAAGGTGCTAAAGGAGTTAGCAGCCGTTGTCGACCAGGCTAGAATGAGGGCTAACGCCAGAGCCAGTTCTAGTATCGCCCCCATTCGTTTCCTCAAGGCTGGGCAGGTTCCAATTGGTAAGGTCAACAAAACGCATTCGCTCCATCTGTACTAGACTCTGCGAGGGACTGGTTACTGGCGGTTGATCTGCCAGGCCATGAACGGTATCCCGAGTTGATCCGTAAAACCGGCTGCGACCGGACATCGTTCTCCATTCTGCGCAAAAACGGCAACTCATCCTGATTGAGTTGACGGTCCCGTTTGAGTCGCGTATGGAGGAGAATCATTCGTATAAGCTCGAGAAATACAGTGATTTTAGCAGCCGGTTTGAGGAGAAACGAGGCCTACACAGTACGGGTTTTTGCGTCGAAGTGGGAGCGAGAGGCCTCGTTTCCACTTCGCTCTACATTTGGTAAAAGAACTAGGATTGCGCGGTAATGAACGGAAACGAACACTCAAAAAACTGGGAGAGGAGGCAGCCGAAAGGGCCTCTAGCTGGCTTTGACGCAGCGCAACAACGTAGGGGACGGGCCTCGGTGAGCTGGTCCGGGTGTCTAGCGGAAAGGAGTTTTCTCATCCCTTTGAAAGTCCATCGTGTACGAATTGTCTGCCAGTGTCCCTCTGCCAACTGCTAATAAAAGTCTAACATGTGTCCGGTAAACCAAAATAAGCTTGTCGCTCGGTCGTCCAGGCATGCGGACTGTTCTAATTACGCTGCTGTGGCGGCTTCTTATCTCACAGTACCTCCTTCGAAACCACTAAGTCGTCTTGTCTCTGGCCGAAATAATAACACCATCCGGTAATTCTGTGCAGCGGGGAAGCAGCCCTGAGCTTCATGAACTCAGGTGGGCCCACCTCCGAATACGTTTAGGAATCGTGGGCCGAAACGTGTGTCGAAAGAGGATAATTTCTACTGATGACTGTAGATCCCCGCTGTACTTGCTCCCTGTGAGTTTATTCTTACTTATAGATCACCACACGAGATACATTCGATAATATCCATATACACAAAACACCTCTCCAAAAAAGTCGACGGGATAACTGGAGGAAGAAAGAAATGAGTACAATAAATAAACCTGTTAGAGCCGTTTGAGCTCAGGGAACGTTTCGCTGGATCAATATTTGTGTCAGTCTCCCGAGACTGTCGGCTCTGTGGCTAAGTCGATGCGAACGCTTCGCTTCGTAATGCCGGGATGCCGGGTTCAATCCCAGCTGCGGGCAATGCGCCCTGCGTTGGTTTTGACAGTGGTATCAAGAAAGCCGACCGTCCAGTAAGCAATGGCAAACTACTGGATGTAACTTGCCTACAGAAACCACATAACAGACACATAACAGCTGTTAGGGTTGGCTCTGCATCGTCCTGTAAAGGATTCGCAACTAACTTCCGAGACTAGAGGGGTGATCTGACCACCCCTTTGGCGATCATATCAACTGTTCTGTTCATTTCCTTGTGCTCAATTTGGGACTGGTCATATTCAAAGTAAGTAAAGGTCATTTTTCCACACCTTTATGCATATTGGGGAATATAGGGCTAGACCTATATATTTTTAGACCAATCGCCACTCGGTGAATGATGTGAACAGTTCTCACCGGCCGCCTTTACTTCCAAATAAAGGCTGGGTCGACCTGCAAGTCAAGGTCATTTTTGAAAAAAGTCCTGCTCCATCAGGATGCTAACCCACGACCTTCCGTACTCATGTGGACGTTTATCCCATTGGTCATATTAGGGAGTAAAATATGACGAAAGGACCCTTTACATGCCTGTGTCGCACTAGGTCGTATCGTAATGTTGGTAAGTAAATAAACCTTTTCACGCCAGTTTTGCATGAGGCCATTTGCTGCTTGACCAATATCTGCATTTATATTTTAGACCAGTCGGATCTGAATCCTAAACGTTTGGACCAGCTGCCACGTATAGCCACTATGCCATATCAATGCAGATTCGAATTCACGACCTCTTGGCTACTATCAGGAAAGAATATGTTATATGATCTGATATTATCACAATCGACGTCACTGTGCATCAGTGACATCAGGACAGGCATGCTTCGTGCAGAGTGACATGCTTCCCTACGGAGGAAACGGGTGAGGAGTATTGTCTGGATTTGTTCACCAGGTTATGCCGGTGTTTTGGAAAATGAACAGGCGGACAGACTGGCTGGCTCTAACGTGGTTAGTGCCTTGTAGGAGAGCTTGTACAGTTCGGAGGAGCAGACTGATCACCACAGTGTGGTGAGATTGATGCAGTTGGGGGGTGACGAGAGGTTCTGGCAGATGCTCGAAGCTAAGAGGAATGGCAAGACGGACGTTTAATCAAAATGCTACTGGCACCATTAGTATCGGAACTCTTCGCTGGCTGCTGAAGATGGGGACAGAGCGCTTATGGGAATGCCGCGAGTGCTGTATTGTCGGTTTTTAAATCAAATCAAATCAAATCATGTGCATCAGATATTTCAAGACCGGCTCAGCTTTCCGATCAGCTGTCACTCTAAGATACTTCAACTGATTGTTCCAATGAGAAATTGGTTATAGTGTCTTTTGTGTTCGCCTCCAAGATGGCATAAACGTGCTTCGCCATTCTGTACTTCCAGGTCTCGCAATCGTATTAACGTAGGAGATTTGCTATTATCCGCAGTCTGTTCCGCACATTGTTGATAGTATCAGCTCTGTCCGACAAGGGGATTCTGACAGCGTAATTGACCTGGCCCTAGTGTCTCCCTCCATTGCACCAGGATGCAGGTGGAGCACACTGGGATACCATGACAGTGATCACTTTCCTTGCGTCGTCTTGGTGGAGAAGAGCAACAACAAAGGTCATGTAATCAATGTGCCTGCTTTTATATATGACCGTACAGGGCAAGATGCCATTAGCAAAATCAGACGACGTAATACAAGAGCAGATCGCAGACGGCGGGAGAGATGGGCCCAGCCACCATGGTGGAATGAAGCAGTCAACAAAGCGTGGCTAGAAAAAAGGAACGCTGTCAAGGCATGGCAAAAGGCAAGGAAAATTGATCCGTCACTTTCTGAACGCCTGATCAGTCTGAAAGATGAGGTCAACAAGCGGACAGTGGCTTTCAAGTTAATTGCGAAAGAAGCCAAGACAGCGAAATGGAACGAATTCTGCAAGAGCGTTTGCTCCGAGGGATCTCTTGTGACATTCTGGCGCCTTCAACGGAGCATGCACGGCGCCGCACGACCAAGGGGTATCCCTGATTTTCAGGGTACAGACCTGATATGGCAGAGAACTGATGCTGATAAAGGAAAAAACCCTTCTTGCGCGCTACTTGGAGCAAACTGACCAAAAAGACGAAGCTGCAAGAATAGGGGTTAAGATGAAACTGTCGATGCTGTGCGAGAAACACTGAGCTAGGCACTGATTTCACAATCACTGCAGACACCTTAAGAACTTGCCTCAAGAAATCGCGCAGCACTGCTCCAGGCCCTGACGGCATCCGATACAATGACATGCTGATGATGTCGAATGCTGATTTGAAAAGCGTGGCAAAGGAATTCAATATCAGCATCCAGAGTGGCCAGATACAAGAGGAATGGCTCCATAGTTATTTGTTTCCACTACCAAAGCCTAATAAAGACCACTCAAAGATCTGCAGCTACAGAATCATCTCGATGCAGAATACTGTTGGCAAACTTTTGGAAAAAATTGTCGCACAAAGATTGACCACCTACTTAGAACTACATGATAAGTTCCCATCAACACTTGGAGGGTACAGATTGAAGAAAGAGACATGGTCCAATGCAGCTGTTTTCGCCTACGATGTGTACGAGGGATTTCAGATTAAAGAAGAGACATGTGCGGCAGTGTTGGACTTAGAAGATGCCTACAATAAAGTACCATATGATTATTTAATGCAATTACTGCTTAAACTAGAAGTCAATCCTATTCTGATCCGCTGGATTGCTGCGGTCCTGTTCCAGAGAAAGATTGCACTAAGATGTGGTAGCTGGTCCTCAGAACCGCAAACGATATGTCCAGGCTTGCCACAGGGATCACCGCTATCACCAGTCTTATTCAACGTTTATACGGTTATGATCACTGAGCAGCAGTTGAATGGAAAGGGAAGGACTTTGTCATTTGCTGATGACATTTTGATTTATCGACAAGGGGGTGATAGACAGGAGATCGCCAGCACAATGCACAAAGAACTCGATCGAATTGCCGCCTGGTGTGATGGTTCCAATGCCTATGTCAATCCCTCGAAGGCAGCAGTGTCATGGTTCTCTTTGAACAATCACATTGTCAAGTCGGACTTACCAGAAGTGAAAATGCGTGATAATGTATTGATCAGAACCAACGTTATAACGTTTCTCGGGGTGAGGTTCGATCGCAGCTTGTCATTCAGGGAACACGTTGACCATGCGATAACAAAAGCACGCAAAGGTCTATCTGCAATGAGGATTATGGCTGCTTCCAATATCGAGCAAAGACTGCTGGTGCTTCTATTCTACGGTCTGGTCCTTTCCCCCATTGAATACGCTCTGGCCATCCTCACTGTCAGTGCTACCCAGATTGAACGACTCGAGAAGGTGCAAAATGAAGCCATGCGTATTATTTTGGGATGTACAAGAGACACATCCTGTGGAGCAATGAGGTATCTACTTGACTTTCCAACAATGAACCAAAGGATCAGGATGTGGAGGGCTCGGGCATACCTCAAAATATGTGCTGATAAGAAACACCCACTGCATCAAGCACTTTTTAGTGAAAAGGGCGACAGACTGAAGAGGGGAAAATCATGGCTAGGTCGGGCGGAAGATGTTATTAGGCAAATATGCAGCCTAACCGACATCATACCTGGTGCAGAATGGATACCTGTGCCTCAGGCGTTTATTTGTACATTTTCCTGTATTGTCACACTCAACAGGCGATGTAGAGAAGAGAATCCTGTTGCTGTTAATGCAGAGGTCAACGCTCTCATCGGTGAAAATTCAGACGAAGCAGATGCACTAATCTATACAGACGGATCCGTTATACGCCAAAGAAGAAGCGCATGGGCATTTACAGCACGCTCAGCGGGCAGAACAGTCAAAGAAGCCAACGGCGCCTTCTCCATGACAACCAGCAGCATGACGATGGAGGTGATGGCAGTGACGCAAGCGTTTGCCTGGCTTGAAACACAAAAATACACCCGCATATGTATACTCAGTGATTCAATGAGTATGATCCGGAGGGTTCAGGCAGGTTCAGTGCGAAGACAATGGCTTGAATCAATTCAGAAGTCCACTGTGCGAGGAGTCACCTTTATTTTTGTTCCGGGACACGCAGGCGTCGATGGAAATGAAAGAGCTGACAGGCTGGCTGGATCCGCTATCACTACCGACGGTCGGCCTATGGATCATGCAGATATTATCAATGCCCTCAGAGAAATGGGAAGGATAGAGGACTTTGGTGGCAGTGAATCCACATCACTCGCCAGAATGGCAGACTTGGGAATTAAGATCGGCACAGCAAAAAACGAGACGCACACCGGACACGTCAGAAGATTTGTTAATCAACATAGAACTGGTACTATTAGCCATCGGACGTTGGGATTCATACTGAGGGGAGGATCTGAGCACCTATGGACATGTCCGGAGTGCAATGATGATAACCCAACTAACTAACTAACTAACTAACTAGCTCTGTCCATGCTTCTTACCGCATGCGTTAGTGCATAACTGTGCCAGCTAGTCGGTAAACGCATAGGGATTACTTGAAGCTTGAACTGATCGAGGCGCCTAATTCCTTTTGGAACTAATGTGTTGCAAGAGAAGACGAGGAGAGACTGCAATCGTTTACCTTTAATAATGCATTTGTGAAACACCTCCATGCAGATGTTAGAAACACCCTCACGGAATTAACGTTTTTTTTTTGTTCCAGATACGTACTGCATATTTAGTAATCATCATTGCCGTAACCACAACTCATCAGATAAGTACGTATTGTTTTCTCTCGTTTTGTATCTGTGTCAAGTCTGAATTTTACAGACAAATGTCTGCGACTCCGAAGTATCTCTGTTTAAAGCGGGCACAAAGTAAATTCCCTATGTAGTGAAAGCGGCCGGCTTGGCGTTGAAGAAATCCTCTCTCGAGTGCCGATTGGTTTGTAGAATGATGCATTTATCACCACCTGCACAATAGCTCAGAGCGTCTGTAACTATTCTAAGATTTATGTGTCTCTTACGCTAGCTACCTGATCGACATGTTGGGGAGAGAGGAAAGGATCTTTGGTGTACGATCTTCTATTACGTTGCAGAAGATACTGTTTATTTCACATCCTTATGACTGTTTTTTTACATCGCTCATCTAATGCGTGGTCTTCATTTTGCTAAGTATTTATTATATTTATTTAGCGCAGCTCTTTGTGGCAGTTGTTACCTCTGCAATCTCGCCAGATGACCGAACCATTTTTTCTGCTGCTCTTAAAGGAATTGTTTGAGGGGTTTAAGTTTGGGGAGACAGGAGGGGTGGGCGGGGGGGGGGGGGGTTAAGGGGACTAATTCTAATTTAATAGCATAGATAATTAAAAAAAAAAAGTAATAATAATAATAATAATAATAATAGTAATAATAATGTGCCGAATGGAAAATAAATGTAATAATATATGTGATATAATATGAAATAGGCAAACCAGTACCATTGTAGTTAAATGCCGTACTTGGTGAAAGAGGGCTACTCAGTCTCCCTTTAAAATTATTTGTTTTGGTAGGAAGGGGGAGGGGAGGGCTGAACCTACCACTAAAAATGTATTTGTTGGGGGCCAGGGGGGGGGGGGGAGTGGTGTGGCTCTACTGGCCCGCGCCTCGAGGTTCGGGTGTGCCTGCATAGATTACTCTGCTAGAAGTATTCCAGGGGTAGCCAAATCTGTGGACACAGACTTTCTTTCAGCCAGTCCCATTTACATTCATGCCACATTCTGGAGCACATCATCCTCCTCCAGCAATTATATCTTTTCTTAAAAGTATATTAGGTGCATATAACAATATATATATATATATATATATATATATATATATATATATATATATATATATATATATATATATATGTGTGTGTGTGTGTGTGTGTGTGTGTGTACACATATGTAGCCTTGTCGTTGTTGTGCCATTATTCGTCACTCTAATCCTACATTCTCCTCCATTCCATGCATTTCTTTTGATATCATGTATGAGCTACAGCCCAGAATCATTGATCTTTCTCAATAATATTCCTCTTATGGTCTCTCATTTCCTCTGCCCATTTGAATACCAATTCAGTTCAGTATATGTGACATTTTTCTTGTCTTATGGCTGATGATGCTAAAGGTTCTCGACATATTTCTCCTATTTCTCTGAATTCTGGAAGATAGCTATACCCATTCAATTGAATGAATTGCAAATGAAAGTGAATTTTACACTAGAGACAACATTGCATATATAAATAATCTATTTCAAAAGAAGAAGAATCATTCCTTAACTACTTTTCTCAGTGTAATTCTTTTTAATTTTCATTTAGTTATATTTTCACATCTGTTTGTCTTTTTACATTTCGTTTCGTAATAACTCTTCTAGATCCCAACCTTTTGCATCCTAGTTTTTTGATGAACTTCCCGATTGTTTATGATTTTGGTGTTTTATAACTTGATAAAGACTCTCCGTGTAAATGTTCAGATGCAACAGCCTGTGTTTGTTTGTTCCCCTTACCCTACTTGGTGCCTTCAATTTATATTTTATTTTGTGGTTATTAAAGCATACATATCACAGGACAACCTGATTCAATCAGTAGGTATAATATTTCTTAAACATATTCTTCTCCATCATGTATAAGGTAATTTTTTTTAAACTGTATCTTCTTACTGTAAAGGTTTCGGGTGCCAGTTTTCTTGGGAGCTGTTTAATGGTGCTTGTTACGGCTTTTTCGGACAACGAATGTCCTGGCTCGATGGAATGGTAGGAGATAATTCCATAATTGATACTGAAAAAGAACAATATTGATATTCATAGGAGTAAACCTTCTACTACTACCACTACAACCCCCACCGTCACTTTTGCAGCTGCTGCTGCTACATTTACTACAACTGCTGCTGCTACTATTGCCATCACCACCACCACCACCACCACCATAATTACAATTACTACCACTGCTGCTGCTGCTGTTGCTGCAGGTACTACTACTACTACTCCTACTACTACTACTACTATTACTACTACTACCAATACTACTACTACTACTACTACTGCTGCTGCTGCTGCTGCTACTACTACTACTACTACTACTACTACTACTACTACTACTACTACTACTACTACTACTACTACTACTACTACTACTACTACTACTACTACTACTACTACTACTACTACTACTACTACTACTACTACTACTACTACTACTACTACTACTACTACTACTACTACTACTACTACTACTACTACTACTACTACTTCTACTACTACTACTACTACTGCTGCTACTACTACTACTACTACTACTACTACTACTACTACTACTACTACTGCTACTACTGCTACTACTACTGCTACTACTGCTACTACTACTACTACTACTGCTACTACTACTACTACTACTACTACTACTGCTACTACTGCTACTACTACTACTGCTACTACTACTGCTACTGCTGCTACTACTACTACTACTACTACTACTGCTGCTGCTGCTGCTGCTGCTGCTCCTGCTGCTGCTGCTGCTGCTACTGCTGCTGCTGCTGCTGCTACTACTACTACTACTACTACTACTACTATTACTACTACTACTACTACTACTACTACTACTACTACTACTACTACTACTACTACTACTACTACTACTACTACTACTATTACCACTTCTTCTTCTTCAGCTTCTTCTTCATCTGTTTCTATTTCCCTCCGGAAGGCTTTATCGGCTTCTCATCCTCCTCTTCTATTTCGTATGTTTTATTGAAACTGTCCAGGTCTCTTGTCGACTCCCTTCCTCCTCCACCCAGGGCGCTGTGAAATACCTGCATACGACATGTACTACGGTAGCGCACAAAATATGGACCGTGCGTTCTGTTTGTGGAATGTCCTGAAATAAGTATTTAGCAGACGTTGATGGCTGAAGAAGAAGTAGTCAGTCAGCACATCGACACTACAGGTACACCCCTCAATATGATGAGAGGGATATGCTGGAGTACGAGGACACGAAAGAGCTGACTTGCTGGCTACAAAAGCAGCGCCGGGGTATTTTTTTTTTTGACAAGCAACTAAGTAGCCGGTAAATATTTGAAACAATGGATCATGCTATTATTAATGCCCTCTGTAAAATGGGAAGGGTCGATGCCTTTGGGGACAAAATCCACATCACTCGCTAGAATAATAGACTTCGGAGTTAGGGTCGGCATAGAAAAAAAAACAACATTAGGCACATCAGTGGACTTAGTAATCAACATAGAAATTGTACTATTAACCACCTGAAACTGGAGTTCATGCTGAGGGGAGGATCTGAGCACGTAAGTACTTACCCGGAGTGTAATGATAATAACCAAGCTAACTAACTTGAATCTATAGAAACAGTTTACTAAAGGCTGACTGGCACTCGTGTAAAGAGGCATCGATATGAGAACACACTAGATAACATACAATCAAAAACTTTAGTTACTGTTCCAGGATGAAGAGCAAGTGTACTTTTGATCAGCTGCAAACCTTTCTTTTCTCTACTTCAGTATATGAGTTTGAATCAAAACACATTAATTGTTTTTGTAAAATTTGACAAGGAAAAAACTCTGAAGACCCTTCACAAACAAATGTCTATAGAAAATACGATGTTACATGAAACGTCATGTAGAAAGTTACGTAAAAATGAAAATAAATGTGATGATCAGGAATTAATGAAAACTATCTTCACAGCACTTGGGACATATTCAAAGGTACTCCTATCTCTTCATCAAAAGCTCTAGACATTATCTGTTAAGACAGAAGACTTGTGCGCATAGTGAAATGTTCATTTCTTGCAGCTCCCGATTGCATCCGCATGTCGATCAGCCTGCAATATACATTCATGCATTTTGCTGTATTCGTACAAGTGCAGCTCACTTAGTCCATTTATATTTCTAAATCACCAATAGGGCGTGGTGATTTCAGTCACGGGCATTAGAACAACTTGAGTCCGTTGTATGATCTATAGAGGAGTTCTTCAAGCCCCAATACGAGTGTCAGCATTCTCTGTGCTGATTTTACGGCTTGTCAAAGTCTTGTGTGTCTATGAGTTGTCAGAGTATAATAATGTTGAATAGGTAGGCTAGCACGTCAGGGTCTAGTGTTTCTATGAGATGTTGGAGTATGATAATGTTGAATACGAGGGATAGCACGTTAGTGTCTGGGTTTCTATGAAATGTCGGAGTGTGATAATGTTGAACACGCGGGCTAGCACGTCAGGGTCTGGTGTTTCTATGAGATGTCAGAGTACATTAATGTTGAATACGCGGGCTAGCATGTCAGTGTCTGGTGTTTCTATGAGATGTCAGAATACATTAATGTTGAATACGCTGGCTAGCAATTAGGTGACCGGGTGCAGACTGTGTGTTTGATAGCCCAAAGGAATCTTGACTAAGACTGGCGAGGGATAATCACTCACGAATCCACGAGATTCTCATGGACTGGGCATGTGTTAGCGAGAGGTAGGTTATTGTATTTAAATATACTATTTGGCTATGTGGTAGCAAGGTAGTTCGCGAAGGGTTTTTCTGGTGAAGTGACCTGGTCTGTCCACGCACACTGGCTAGAGCCGTGCAGTAGCACCGCAGCCGCAATGTAAGGTACAGAAGCTTCGGAAAGAGCTTGAAAGGAAGACTGTTGGTTCGAATCCTAGTCACAGCCGTAATGTCGGTACAGAACTGTATGAACATGTAGGTGAGGGGGTTGTTAGCGCGCACCACCTTCTCCTAGGCGAACTACCGTATTGCTTGTTGTGAATTACTTTAAAGAATCATGTGAATGCTCGGAGGGTATTTCGTTTAGTTGCATTTTAGGGATGTACACTACTGTCACCAGCCATTCGCCTTGACGGCAGTAAAGCCACTTCTTGACACGGCTTCTCACACAATATTCAATCCTCACGTCGACCTCGTGTACCATGGATAATGACCCATTTTAACTAAAAAAGACAAGACAGCGGATCACAGAGCTGATGACCCCCATAGGCGCAGTCCGGACAGCCTCTGGCACTCATCAGACCACTCCCAATCCCACTCCAGGGGTGAAAACGTCGACAGAAAACTTATTGAACACTGAGCAAAGTTCATAAACCGAACCTTTTATTAAATGACAAAGGTCATTTACGAGCCCTATTAAATGGTAACAATATGTTGAGATAGACTGGATCCTATAACCCTTCGAAGTCCGAATGCATTTGGCACATAGGCAAGGAAACTTGAGACGTGCACAGTTTTATCAATCGGCAATCGGATGCACACGCAAAACTCAGGTTCTGACAAAGTCCAGAAATGACCGACAAACCAACGGTTCTCGTCCAAGTTTATTGACTGTTTAAAAAAAAAACAATCATTCAGTAATATAAAACCCATGGCTTGTGTTCTGGCCCAGCTCCTCTGTAGAGTCTACGGCGGACACCTGGTGGAGATTCAAACAAAGAAAGAGAATACTTACCTCATCAGAGAATTCAGGAAAAGGGGATGTAAGTAATGTTTGTCCATTTATCGTAACTTTCTGTTCTACCTGGTGACATAGACGGTCATGTGACGCACCTGTGTCCTTAGTATTCTAGAACAAAACCGTTTTATAATTGTCCTCCATACGATAAGAAATCTTTATGGGAAAATGTCTACACTTCTGTTAGTAAAGGATTCGTTTAACAAGCGCGCAAGTCTGTTTCTGTGTGCAGTTTTTAGAGAGGATGCCATCCCCAATGACTGCGACAGTCTGCGTTTGCCAACCTACAGAGGGATAACACCACTTCCTTTCCATAAAAGGATATCTGTACTCACACAAGTATACCACAAATACATGGATATATCAACATAGAGGTGTACGAAATGTGGGCATGTGCAAGACCAAAGGGGTGTGGGCTGTCATGCGACCCTACAGTCGTCATAGCAGGAAGATTTGGTCCTACAGTAGTTATGGCTTGGAGATTTTGCTATGGCTTGGATGTTTTCTCTTAAGCTGCAGTCGCTGTTACTTGGAGTTTTTTAAAATATCCTACACTCGCTATAGTTTGGAGTTTAAAAAAAATCTTATCTGACACTCTATTTTTTTGGGAGTTTTTCTTATCCGACACTCGCTATGGCTTGGAGCATTTATTTTATCTACACTTGCTATGGCTTGGAGTTTTTATCTTATCCTACACTCGCAAAGGCTTTGAGTTTTTATGTTATCCTACACTCGCTATAGCATGGAGTTTTTATCTTATCCTATAGTAGCGATAGCATGGAGTTTTTATCTTATCCTACAACAGCGATAGCGTGGAGTTTTTATCTTATCCTACAGTAGCGATGGCATAGAGTTTTTTTTAATCTTATCCTACAGTAGCGATGGCATGGAGTTTTTATCTTATCCTACAGTAGCGATGGCATGGAGTTTTTATCTTATCCTACAGTAGCGATGGTATAGAGTTTTTATCCTACACTGCAGTCGCTATATCCACTGCCTCTATTGCTGACTGGTCTATAAATATACATATCTAGAATCATTTGTATGATATCCAATTGGCTTTAAAATTGTTGTCGTTTTATTCTCTATTAAACCACTCCATGTATTGGTTCCCGGGTTGATCAAGCATAAATTGGTCTTGGGAAGTAAAGGCAGCTGGTTGATGTTAACCCGATCCTCAGCCTATAAAACATGTGAATCTATAACGATGCGCCACTGGTGGAAAAATTGTGTTTCATTTATGTCACTTTATTCTGTGTATGCTTGACCTTTGTCCACTTCACAGACGATATAGTTTGGCTAGGAGGGTCTGACCAGTTCAGTGAAGGGGTCTGGTACTGGGTAGCCAGTCGGAGTGAGGTCGGTCCGTTCACCAACTGGAATAAACCACAGCCTGACAATCACAATCAAAGTAAGGAATTATAGAAATGTGAGCACACACAAACACAGAGAGAGAGAAAGAGAGAGAGAGAGAGAGAGAGAGAGAGAGAGAGAGAGAGAGAGAGAGAGAGAGAGAGCGACAGAAAGAGAGAGAGAGAGAGAGAGAAAGAACAAAACAGGTCCCCCCAGAGCAATAACAGCAGTCCCTGTTTTTGTTTTAGCATATTTCCTCCTTGACGCTCTAATGAGAGCGTCCAAACGTGCTATGACTTCATGCTGCTTTTCTCCTGTTGCGCCTTTAAATCGTTTTCGTGGAGTTTGAAAAACAGTTTGACCGCTTGTTACACGTACCTTGATTGGATTGCTTCGTTTGCTATTCGAAAGCCATGTATTCGACGCCTTGCGACGTTCCGGCCTTTAATCCTCTCTATATAGGAAGATCTCAGCGAATAAATAAGAGATATGTCTATTAACCTGGTATCATTGAAACGACACAAGAAGCAGAAAAATGGCCTAGGAAAAACTAGAATCAACTGTTATAAGACGGAGAAGACGGCGGGCGCTATATCGGACATATTCTCAGGAAAGGCATACAGAGAACATCGATTGAGGAACCCCCCCCCCCACCCCCCCCCCCGTGTGACACCACTGCCTACCCAAAAGCATGTCTTAAGAGTCGACTAATTGGGAGCTTCCTTCGAAGTCGGAGTGCCTCTGCCTGAGAGGCAAGGAACCAGCAGACTGCATACAGATCTGCCAAACGGATGCACACGCAACACTCAGGTTCTGGAACAAGACTGCAGTCCAGAAGTGGACGAACAACCAGAACTTTCCACCGGAGTTCACAGCCAGTGAACGCGAAGAAGAAGAAGATTGAGGAAACGAGGATGTCCAAAGGAAACCCCATGGCGAACGTTGACGAGAGAAGCCAAGGCTGCTGAACTAGATTTAATTAGTGGTATCGAAATGATGTCGAAAGTGACCTGAGTGCAGCATCTTTGACATGGACACCTGCACCGAAGATTGCACCGGACAGGAAAGCATGGAAAGTCTTCTCTGAAGCCTCATGTGCTACTAGGCATAACGAGAACTGATGATGATGATGATCGAAATGATGTCACGGTATGGGAAGAAATGGTAAAATAAGATGTGAGCTTTCTGGGATACATAATGGCACAATTGAAAAATGAATTCGTGGTTGAATTAATTAGTTAATTAATTAATGGATGAATACAATAAGTAGGGCGAATTAAAGATACGATCAAGATAGACAGGCTAATCTCCAGAAAGATATAAAATTATGTGCAAGGGGAGCATACATGATTAGAATAATGAAGTGGATTAGCAGGAACGGGACGCCATAGATCATGTTTCATGAAAACAAGGTGGGGTGACAAAAAAAGCAAGAGGGGGGGGGGGGGATAAATGTAGATAAATGAGAGAATGACTATAGGTACATTAAGAGATGAACATCTGAGAAGAAGCACGTTACGTACAGGCAGTAGCAATAATGATGGCGAAATTCTATGCTCTAAATGTGGAAGCCATTTCGTAACTCGATGGGGTCTTGCTAGTCACACTCGGCATCGAGATATATATTTCTCTTTAGCACAATATAACACTTTCGTCGGATAGAGGAACGGTGCCAATAATAGTGATAGCACAGAGCTCCTTCCAACATTACTAGACGTACTGACTGTGAGGTTCTCTGTGACAACAGGTTTGGATCGTGCTCAGACCATAAGCGTTGCCAGCAACAAATCTTTGTGGTAGGAAAGTGTATAATAATTTTTCGGGGTTGAAAGGGGTAGGGGGGGGGGGTTGGGGGTGGAGAGTGGGGGAGCCTAAGTGGGATTAAAAATTGTGTATTCGTGCAATAATAATAAAATACTACTAATAATATGTTTTTGAACATAATATGTTTTAGCACTAATCCGAACAACGATAGCAAATTATCAAGATTAAAAACAGGCCCTAACAGGGCCTTAATGATATGTAAAACTAGGATTCATTTCCAGCAAATATGGCAGACAGGATATCCGCTCCGACACAGATTAGCAATAACGTTCTAGCGATTGATGAACCGCCATCGGTAAATGTTAGATCTGCCAACTTAAATGTATTAGTGAATATTAAACTACAGTGGATGCATTGGCTTGCTACACACAGATTAATACGAAACACAGAGGAAGGCACTTTTCAGAATAGTAAGTAAGTAAAGTAAAGATCCCTTATTACGCCTAAGGCGCATCGGGTATACGGGCAGAGCGTCCCATATTTTTACAGACCAATCGGCACTGGATGGGTAATGTAGTCAACATTACGCCGGCCGTCTTTACTTCCCCGGGACAGCCATCCTGATACCCATTTGAGGCTGGGTCGACCTGCAACGTCCCATACCACGATAAAAATCCACGTAGCCCGCAGTGGGTTTCGATCGCGGTACGTTGGATTACGAGTCTGATTCGCAACGCCTTAGCCACGGACGCCGCTACTTTTCAGAATAACGGCCCCAAATTATCGAGGTTAACAGCATGTCCCCAGGTTTCACTACCATAGGCTCAAACCGGTGACTTCATCATTATCAAGCGCCTTGCTGGCTGGCATAGGCGATTATGCCTCTCCACCACAATCTGCTGACAGCTGCGTCTGCGTGTATCAGTTCGTGTGTTGACACCCCTTCATGCCATGACAAACTCGCGCTGTCTTTCCCTGTCTTTCTTTCCACAGATCTTTCCAGACAAGCATAAACAGTGGTAAATCCATGTTTGGGGAATACTGGTTTTTAAAAAAAAAATTTATTACAAGACGAAAATAAATACACAGATTAACAAAAGAAGAGGGAAGTCCAAGTAAAGCTGCGTCGATGAATATGAAATAAGATTCCAATAAAAGATTTTCACTTAATATCTAAAATGTTTTTATTAGGAAAATAAATTACTTTAACGACTATCAGAGATACGAATATAGAGAGGGGGGGGGGGGGGCGACGAGGAAAGAGAGAAATAAAAAGGCACAGATATATATATATATATATATATATATATATATATATATATATATATATATACAAAGGAAGAGAGAATGATATTCAGAGATAAAAAAGGAAGCGGGAGAGAGAGAGAGTGTGAGAGAGAGAGAGAGAGAGAGAGAGAGAGAGAGAGAGCGAGATATCAAGAGAGACAGAGAGTAATGGTAGGAACAGATATAGGTAAATTGATGAAAAAAATAAAGAGGAGAAACAGAGCGAGAGAGAGAGTGTGTGTATGTGAGAGAGAGAGAGATAGAGATCAAAAGAGAGAGAGAGAGAGAGAGAGAGAGAGACATAGCAAGACATAGAGAGAAATGGGGAACAGATATAAGTACATAGATTTTAAAAAAAATTAGAGAGGAGAGACAGAGCGAGAGAGAGAGAGTGTGTGTGTGTGTGAGAGAGAGAGAGAGAGAGAGAGTGTGTGTGTGTGTGTGTGTCTGCTTGATCCAGAAAGAGCGTAGTATACTTGTATCGAAGGTTGCTTGTATGTGTGTCACTTTGTGTTCTCATCCTCCTATTTCAGGTGAGCACTGTATGGAGGCAGCTAGAAACCGCCTCTACAGATGGAACGATAATACATGTGTAACAAAACAATACATTGTTTGTGAGAGACAGTAAGTAGCATTCACACAGGCACACATCAATTTAGGATACTGCTAATTTCACTTGAGCTAAAAACACAGCTAAAGTTGTCGCTACATTTGTCTCGTAGTCGGCGAGGAGCCCAACTGGGGGGGGGGGGGAATGGGCGGGGGGGGGGAGACCCATTTCCCCTCACAATATAACAAAAAAGTTGACAATAGGACGTTTTCTAATTCCTGCTGTTGCATTTTCCATTTTTTCCTGACCCAACATTATGTATATTACTCGTGTAATAACTTCTTTGTATAAGCTTTAAATTTTCTCTTTCCTTACACAAGATTTGACGTTTTTTTTAGCCCATCTTTGATATCGCAGTTTATTTGTACTGTTT
>CAJHNH020002637.1:65000-77500 GCA_905116865.2 Candidula unifasciata | reverse complement strand
TGGCAAGGAGATCGAAATTATAATTTTGAGAGCATACATCTTCCCTGTGGCTACATACGGATGTGAGTCGTGGACTATCTCTAAGTCCTTAAGAAAAAAAAAAAATCGGGGCTTTTGATTTGGATTGCTACAGAAAGATTCTCAGAATATCTTGGACAAAGAAGAGGAAAAATACTGACATCTTAAAAGATCTTAACATCAAGGAAGATTGGCTAATAAACAGCATCCTGTCTCGGAAGCTGAAATATTTTGGTCATATCAATCGCCACGATGGATTGGAAAAAATTATAGCAGAAGGCATGATACCAGGAAGGATGGGCAGGGGCCGACCGACACGAAGATGGGCACAGGATATAAGTGACGCCTTGAGTATGAAAAGTACATAAGGCGGGAGAACTGGCGAGAGACCGAGTTTCTTTTATGCAGACTGTGATGAGAGCGACGTTCTGCAAAGGACCTGCTACATGATGACAATGATATTCATACAGTACATAAATGACGTAGGCATTTGTGCTTAGGCGTTGCAAACGCGTTTCGAAATGCCGGGGTGCCGGGTTCAATCCCAACTTTGGACTGTTTGTCTTCCGTTGGTTTCAACAGTGGTACTAAAAGCTGACAGTTTCATCTCAATGGCAAACTACTGAACGTAAAATGTACCTAGAAAAACGACAACAGCCTAAAAATGCTGAGCTTGGTTCTGCAACGTCCTGTGAAGAATACGCAACTGACTAACAGAAAATATAGCAACACAACGATTCAATTTGGGAACATGGTTGCAAGCTGGAAAGTGATCTGCTGCTAAATCTCTAGCAGTTAAATTTAAACTTGGTATTTTGGAGTTATAAACCGCCTTCGTACCTCCTAAGATACAAACGCTTGTGAAGTATCCTCTCAGAGCTAGTGTAGTTTATGTGTTTTATTCGTTCTCTTTGGACACGCCGTTTGCGTTTCTGTAACTATACTATTACATTGGTAAATGCCATGACAACGTGAAAAGATGGGTACTGTCTGTGGTGAAGCGGGGAGTGACATGGGGACCGACCAGCTATCAAAACTCAAAGGAAAGACAACGCGGATATACTTTCATATTGCCACTGGCACTATTGGTATTGTAGCGGCTGCTGAAGATTAGAACAGAGCCCTTATGGGAACGTCTCAAATGATGTGATGCCAGTTCCAACCCCCCCCCCCCCCCCCCCCAAAAAAAAAAACCAAAAAAAAAAACTCAAGATTCTAACCTGGGTCTCTTGCATAACAGCCAGCGTTCTTAGCCCCTCGGCCAGCCACTCTTTTTCATATTTCTAATAACCAATAAACCATCCAGCATGACAGCCACCGATCTTGGCACCTGGGCCAACCACTCTTCTCCATAAATCTATTGACTAATAAACCGACCAACAAGACATTCACCTTGGTAAACTGTTGATCCAGAGTTTTCCGATCATTGCTCCGAGTGGCAGTTCGTTTTATTGTCTTCCGCGAGTTTAATCTTTGCCATTTTTCCTTTTCTCTCTGGGCTGCTTTCTTCTCCACGTCAGTTTCTGTGTCTGGAAGAAAACAGATTTGTGATACGAATTAGTTAGTTAGTTAGTTAGTTAGTTGGGTTATCATCATTGCACTCCGGACATGTCCATAGGTGCTCAGATCCTCCCCTCAGTATGAATCCCAACTTCCGATGGCTAATAGTACCAGTTCTATGTTGATTAACAAGTCTTCTGACGTGTCCGGTGTGCGTCTTGTTTTTTGCTGTGCCGATCTTAATTCCCAAGTCTGCCATTCTGGCGAGTGATGTGGATTCACTGCCACCAAAGTCCTCTATCCTTCCCATTTCTCTGAGGGCATTGATAATATCAGCATGATCCATAGGCCGACCGTCGGCAGTGATAGCGGATCCAGCCAACCTGTCAGCTCTTTCATTTCCATCGACGCCTGCGTGTCCCGGAACAAAAATAAAGGTGACTCCTCGCACAGTGGACTTCTGAATTGATTGTGATACGAATAAGCAGAATTAATACACATTAATATATTTTCTCTCCCGTTTTGTAGTGTTTACATTATAAAATAAGGAATAATTGTAGACACATAAAAAGGCAGAAAATTGTTCCATTCTCCTAATATTAAACGGCCCAAAAAAAAAAAAAAAAAAACTCATACAAGGAAGCCAGATCTGTAGACGCTAAACTCAAGTGCGAGAATAAGGCTAAAGATCAAAAGTGGACCAACAATCAGAGCTTTTCGTCAAAGTCTACAGCCGATGAACGGTAAGTAGAAGAAGAAGAAGAAAATCCTGATATTTATCTTCTGTGAGTCCTCTGCAGAGAATAAATGTCTGCGACGTAGTGGTTAAAAGTTTAAATCTGCATCGAGGCCAACATAAACAATTATCTAGGCTTCTAGGTCGACCCATTCTACAAATACAATTGCTTCTCTTCTTCTATTTCCACCATTGTAGCCTCCAACTCTCAACCTACTCGTGACAGTTTGTCCTATCCTAGCTATCTACAAATGGCTACTAGGAATACTGTCTCGGGAAAATGAAACCACTGGTGTTATGACGACCACGTCACTTGTCTAGCCTGGATGGTCTTCAAAACTAGAATTAGCACTGAAGTTAACATGGACCTTAGACGCGATAACGGGTCCTATACTTTGAATTCATGACTACTCTTTAGTCATCATTTAGCAGGTGTTTTGCAAAACGTCGCTCTCATCTTCGTGTTGGCCGGCCCCTGGTACCATGCCTTCCGCTATTATTTGTTTCCAATCTTTAGTTCCACGGCACAATTTTGCACTGGTACAATGGCCAGTTGTAAGCTAGATTAATAGACAGGTGGGGTTAGATTGATAGACAGGTGGGGTTAGATTGATATACATGTGAGGTTAGATTGGTCTGGTAGTCTGGTCTGGTAGTCTTAGTTTCAGCTTCATAGCAAACGGGTTGCCCCATCTTTGCTCCGCTCCTATGCCAACGAAAAACACTCAGAATGTTTATCACAGTATAGTGTGGAAAGATTGACAGACTGCTGTCTCAGCATATCTAGCATACACTCGCATTAAAGCATACGGTAGCCATCCGAAGTGCTAACACAAACAGTCCAACATTAGAAATGCAGTTCATCATTGATGATAGCAGAACTTGTTGCCAACAGTTCAGCAGTTGTCCACGCGATCAATTTTAACCAGATACGGGCACCGCCAACATTGCGCGACAGGCATCACGCCATTTTCTGAATCTACAATTCTGCACACCACCACGTTGGTCACAGTCGAAAATACATTCCAAATGCAATCCGCAGCTCACAGGGTCACGCCATGCATTCAACTCAGAAGCTGGGCGATGAAACTTTATCCAGTCTACAAATGGAGCAAAAATACTTCGGCCACCGTCCGGCAGAAGCAAAAAATTTGCCTCTGCTTCGAACAGCGCCGCTGTCTATCGTCCATTTTAACCGGAAGTTAGATTGATAGACAGGCGGGGTTAGATTGATAGACAGGTGGGGTTAGATTGATAGACAGGTTGGGTTAGATTGATAGACAGGTTGGGTTAGATTGATAGACAGGTGGGGTTAGATTGATAGGTGGGGCCGCAGACAATGTAAGTAGATACTAAAAACACTTACCAAGCTCTGTCTGGTCAACCACCATCAGATCAGGGACGTTCTCTTCAGATGCCTTGACCTTCTGCATCTGCTTGACCCAATCCACGAATACCCCGGGTGCCACGCCTGGGTGTTTGCCATTCACCGACCCTGTGATTGATGACGGAAACATTTGCAACCTAAATTACACTTGTATCAAAAAAATATAGTAATAAGACGAGACATTTAATGTTGATTATAAAACAGAATGTATGTAGTATATATATATATATATATATATATATATATATATATATATATACATTCACACATACACACATCATACATACATACACACAACAAGGAACACATGAAACAGTTAACATATATAACAGATAGCGAACAATAAAAAAGATAATACATAAAGTAAGAAACATAAATAACAGATAGCTTATAAACTTATTATATCTAAAACAAGGAATTTAAAAAAAAAACAGACTTATTCTTCTTCTTCTTCGCGTTCACCGGCTGTGAAAGTTCTAGTTGTTCGTCCACTTCTGGACTGCTGTCCGCTTTCAGAACCTGAGTATTGCGTGTGTATTTGTTTGGCAGATCTGACTCATTTGTGTGCAGACTGTTGGTTCTTATATATATATATATATATATATATATATATATATATATATATATATATATATATATATATATATATTACAAATGCAAAGATCGCGTTTCACGCCTTCAGGCTAATCGCATATAAGAAAAGCATCCACATATGTACAGGCCAACTGGCACTAGGTGGTCTACAAACACAGGCCGTCTTTACTTCCCCAGGACATACATCCTGGTACCCATTTTAGGCTGGGTCGACCTAGGACGCCACATACCATGATACAAATCCACACAGCCAGAAGTGGGTTTCGATCGTGGGAATCACGAGTCCGACTCGCAACATTAAAGACATGCATGTACGCCATATATAAATATATATATATATATCATCATCATGTAGCAGGTCCTTTGCAGAACTTCGCTTTCATCACAGTCTACCTGAAAGAAACACACACACACACACACACACACACACACACACACACATATATATATATATATATATATATATATATATATATATATATATAAATGTATATATATATTTATTTATATATATATATAAAGGAGAGAAGATTCTTGACAGTCTTGTTGCATGGCATTGAGGTGTGTCCGCACACGAACTGATAGTTGCTTTAGGAGATCGCAGATTGGGGAGAGGCATGATCCCCTACGCCAGTCGACAAGGCAACTGGTGGTGATATATATTTATAAAAAGAAAACAGCTAACAAAACATATAATATATAGCAAATCAACATACAAAACAGGCAGCACATATAATTGGGATAAATAAAAAAGATAATAAATGTAACAGAGAACGTATAAAACAGAACATTCACAATAAAAAATTATATAACACAGAGACAAATTTTACGTGAGTGATCAAAAAACAAGGCTTGTGTCAAACATTTCACTAATGGCTACTTGTTGTCCCTACCTCTCATGCCAGTTCCCGCCAGATCCTGGATGTTGGCTGCTGCTGCGATGTGCAAGAATGTAGATATTCTGTGCACCAACATAGCAAAGAACTGGATCACTAGCACAATGCCAAACACCAGCATAAACGCCATAGAGATGGGTTCAAACCCTTCACTTCTAAACCCCTGTGATGTACAGTTATGTTAGCACTAGATTAATATATGGCATGAATTATAAAAGAATTGAAATGGATTCATGGGAACAGGGTCCATGGAGTGTGCTGCATGGAAAGAAAAAATCAACATTGGAATATGGATAAAGGAGAGAGGGAATGCAGACAGGTTAAGATCTGAGTGTTTGAAAAGAAGTACATCAAGCAGGCATGTATGCCTACAATGGCAACCATAATCCTGAAATTCAGAGTTGATTGTGGAAGACTGTTCCCAACGTCAGCAGCTCTTGCCTGTCACATTCGCTATGAATCTAGGCTGTAACTCGCAAACCTCCTTATGGCATAATAATCGTCTATCATGCGAACTAAGTAAGATTTAGTTTAGGTGTTAAGAAGATCCCAGTGTTTCAACGATGCAGCCTCAGTTTTGTGTTTTGTGTGTGGCTTAATGAAAGCGAAAAACCACTCTGCCAAAAACAAAAGGAGGAGGATGAAGTGAAGAGGAGAAGGGGAAAAAAAAAGAAGAGAAGAAGAAGAAGATGATAATGATAAGAAAAGCAGGCTGATGATGATGACGATGAGCTGATGATCAAAAGACACTAGGAAACAGTAATTAATGATAAGTGAAAGGCAAGTTTCCCCACAAGAAGCTAAAGACAAATATGATGCTTACAAGCTAAACAAGCTACATTCATGTATGATGATGATGATGACGAATGTTGCCTTACCGACAGTGAGCAGTCAAGCGTGATGGTCAAGTTGGGCGTGCTTTTGGAGACCTGCTGAAGCATAAACACCAGCACCACAAACAGACAATTGATGAGAGCAAACGCCAGGAATGTCTTGTTTCTTAATTCCAGCAAATCCTTCTTCACCTACCAGAAATAGACAGAATCAGAGTGCTAACAGTATTTCAAAACAATGTAATAAATTTAAAAGAATGCGGGCAAATGAATAATAAATCAATGAACCAAGAACCGAAAATCACTGATCTCGGGACATTCCCACACTTGCTGCGTCCCCGTCTTCAGTAGCCAATGAAGAGTTGAAACGCTAATAGTACCGGTTGCAACCTGAAAGATCAGCCTCGGCTTCCCCTTCAGTGTTGAATATTTTCCACAACATCTATACATCCCCCGTTCGATTCGTCTTTCAGTGGGGATTCCCTATCAATTCTTTTGCACTGTACATTTGTTCTCAAAGAGCCTTCACCACATCCGCTTTTTCATATAGCAGCTCACTGCCAAAAGGGGCAGCAGCAGCTAATCTTGCAGCCTACTCGTTACCACGCCAACCTGAAAAACCTTGACGGAAAATGCGGGATATGATCTTAACTGGGTCTAATCAAGTGAGGAAAGCCACTTTGGGCGCCGGGCACCAGCTTCAATTTTTTGAAGCTCTGTGGATCAGTTACGATTAAATGTCGGGCTGTGCTGCTCTCAAGCCATCATAAAGCTGTCGTTACTACCTCTCAAATCGCATGTATGACGTTGCACGCGACACTCTCGGCTTTTAAGCAGTGTCCATTGACCTCTGCACTAGAACCCCACTCACTCTTCCTTCCTCTCACTACAGACACATAAACATTACACAGCCATTACGCACACCAGGGTTCACTATAAGATTTCTTGACAATCTTGCCTTCGATCTTATGCAGAATTTACAACGTGCATGTAGGCTTTTGCAAATATGGTTGCTGATTCTCTTTTTCCCCATACATCCCCACAAAATATTCCTGTTTACTCTATCGAAGGCTTTTTCATGGTCTATGAATGTCAACAAACAGGTCTTGTCATGTTCTATTGCTCACTCTGATAATTGTCTCAATGTATATATTTATCGTATCTGATGGCAGTGTGATACTGAAACAATTATCATCTGCACCTTTTGACCATTTCCTCCTGAACATCTGTTGTTCAGTGATTTGTTAATTAATCGACTGATCACCCTCATTGCACATTTGACAATTGTATAAGCGCTCAGATTCCATCTTGAGTATCTCACCCTAGGCGTTTGGCGACTGATAACAGCATTTCTGTGTTGATTTGGTACAATGTGACCTGCATAGTGCCCATGCCTGGCAACACCTCTTTTGACATGAAGTTCTTCTAGTCTTGTCAAGGTTGCCCGAATTACCGTTGTCATGTGAAACATCTAATCCTCATTTCTCCACGAGAGCACTGAAAACATCGTCCAATTCCGTCAGAATAGACCATCCATGGTATGCAGTACCATGACTTGTTTCCATGTCTTTCTACTTCTTTCTATGAGTGCTTTTCATTACATTGTCTGTTTATATATATATATATAATATGCAGTACTACGTGTGGCATGTCAGATTCGATATGCTAAGATGGCGGCTCTTAAATCACAAACTAGTAATAAGGGTGCATTAATTTACCTTTTCCTCATGCTGTTCGTCTTTCTCCATGGGGTACAGATACTGGGCAATCAACTCTTTGAAGAATACTTTCTCTTTCAGTGGCAAACCAGAGGATTTGGTGGCTGGGATTGTTTCCATCCAGTGGCTCCTGGTCCGGCTGGGTACGTTTTCTGAAACAGTATTAGTGGTGTCATAAAAGAGGGAGCCGCGGTCTGCCGGTTATGAACGCATTCGATGAGCTGCCAGTGGTCTGGCAACAAACCATCAAGGCATGATGCCGACAATGTCTAGAGTACTAACCGTTCAAGGAATCATTTTCAGAAAAAAAAAAAAAAAAAGATCCTAAACCTAAAACTGTCCAATAAGCCATACCAAAAAGACCCCAAAAAATGTTGTAGCTTGTTTACGACGTTTAGTAAAAGGGTATGCAACTAAATGTTCAGCATAAACAAAATAAAGTGCTTATTTATAATTTATTTTAGTATTATTATTATTATTATTATTATTATTATTATTATTATTATTATTATATTGTCTCTGACGCTGTTATCACTGATACAATCAAACTGCTGCTGGTATCACTGAATCTTAACTCTTGACTGAGTGCTAAAGGCGGGGATGCGCACATGTGGGAATAAATCAACGCAATATAAGTAAAAACTCAGGTTCCACTCTATGTGCGTCAGGTATTTTGTGTTAATTTTATATTTTGTACACTGACACTGGATGTGTTATGTAATCACTATTACACCTATAGCCTTTATTTTCTGGCACTATTACTTGACGGGATCGAACTGAGTGTTTTTCTAACCTTGTACACATTCTTACCTGGCTGAGTGTCTATAACCGAGGCGTGATTCAATGACACACCTCCATCGCTGTGTGGGAGATGTGGCTGCAGGAGATGCTGTTTGCTGGAGTCCACGTCAACAGTCTTGGAGCAGCACACGCAGCTGAAACACAAGATCCAGAAGGAATTTAACAACATAAGCACAAGATATATAATGAATCTAACATCTGATACATGAGAGCTAGAAGGAATCTAACATCATAAGCACAAGAGAAAGAATGAATCTAACAGTTCATACACGAGAGTCAGAAGGAATCTAACAGCTGAAATACGAGAGATAGAAGGACTTTAACAACATAAACACGAGAGCCAAAATGAATATTAAAAAAAAAAAAAAAAAACCACGAGAGGCAAAAGGAACTCTAACATCTGAAATGTATTTGTAAATCAAGTATAGCCATATCATTTTTGAATGCCGTCTTGGATCCAACGGTAACCTGTTCTAAAACTATATCAGAAAATGCCCTGACAACCAACCACCGATTTTCACTTAGTAACACATAGCTCCTCCATCACTTCTAAATAGTTCATGGGCCAGTAGCATGAAAAGGATCGATTGCAGTTTCTAACATCTAAATAATGTTGCTTACAATGTTCATATCTAAGTAATGTTGCATGTTTAATCTGCATTCAAACTACTTCTAGTAATGATCCTGCTATAAACAGTTAAAAGACAGGAAATGAATCTTCATATAATTATGATTATATATAAAAAACAAAGGATATTGCGACGATATGCCTTCAATAACTAACAGCAACAAGAAAATATACATCTCACTTCCAACATAAAAAGGTGTTGGGGTGGGGGGGGGGGGGAGTCAAGACTATTACGTAAAACAAAGCATACAAACAACGAAAACACAAAAACAAACAAAAGAACTACTCACCTAAGCAGACTACCTCTACTTGTGTAACTGTCCATATCTATTCCACCGGTGAACTTGGACACCCACTTCTGGACCGTATTCTGCTTCTTTCTGTCTGTCTCAGGTGTAGAAGTCACGGGTTTGGAGACTTCTCGTGTGCCCCAAGACACCACATGGAGGTTCCCAAGAGAGTAGATGATCAGGAGAAGCGACATCGAAGGCACGGAGACGAAGTACAGAAGACCATGCAGGATGCAGGTGAACTCCTGATTACAGTCACAAGTTAAGAGAAGAAATGTGTTTAAGGTTTGAAGTTTAATCAACGGATCAATATCATGGCACAAGAAATGTGTGATTCATGATGGTGTTGTTATATATATAACATAAAGGCTCATTGCAAAAGCGAATGGACGTCGCTTTGTACGCCTGCTATTTGATATCACAACGTCTAGTTTGAGAATGGCGGTGGAGGCAGTCACTGCCGCCTTCCGCTGGATTGAGAATTAGCTGTACATTCATGTGGTGTTTGTAACTGATTTACAGAGCATGCTGAGAAAGCTGGAGACGGGCAGGTTCCGTTCAGAGTGGCAAGCATCGCTTCAGAGGTCCTGGGTAGTTAGCATCCTTTGGTTATTTTCTCCAGGTCGTTCCTGTGTGTTGGGAAATTAGCAGGCAGATAGACTGGCTGATTCTGCAACACTTGTTGGTAAACTGATGTTTGACAAGTTATGTGTTGCCAGGGCTCTTTCGGAGCGCGTGAACAGTGCGGAGGCACATATAGATCATTACGGGGTGAGGGCTACAGCACTGCGAGGAGTTATCATGGGAGTCTGGCAGACGCTCAACACTCGAGGAAAAGGCAAGAAGGATATATATTAAGACAGTTATTTGTACCATCGAAATTGGAACTTTTAGCCTGCTGCTGAAGATGGAAACGGAACGCTTATGGGAGTATCTCGAGTGCTATGATGTAGATTATCAATTCAACATTCAATAGGTATAAAGAAACGTAACAGTTGTAATCATCGGTGCTATGCTGGCACGCCAGGTTGTCAAACTTCGTCATCAAGGCAGATCTCCCATTGGCCAGCGCTGCCGGTATTTATTATTATTGCGATAGTGGCAGGTAAAAAGAGGGGGAGGGGCGTTGGAAAAAAAGAGGGAGGGGGGGGGGGGGGGGGGTTGGTGTCTAAAAGCCTGAGGATTTAGGGCCGCATGGCTAGCGCTGTCGCTACCGACTGTACACGTTATGATCCCCCGCCCGTCAGACAAAAATTCCTAACCTCATCGAGGATTTGAACTAGGTTCTAACGATTGAGAACCCAGCATACGAACTGTTTAGACAACCGCTGGTCAAGGAAGACCACCTGTATAAGTGATCATCATCATCACATCATCATAGTCACGACATCATAGTCACGTGACACCGCAGGTAGTTGCGTCACCTACCAGATACTGTTGAATGTTTGGTCAGTTCCCTATAAATGCAAAAGATCTGATGTCTGGATGTTTCAGACCTGATCAATCAGCCCAATTTTGCGTGACGGTACCCCTAACTTCGCCATTTGTAACCCTGAAACTAATGATTGTGATTTTTTTTCTGTTTTGTGCATTCACCCCCACGCCCCCCCCCCCCCCCCCCTTCCAGCAGCTGGAATGTTGTGTTCTACCTTAAACAGCTAAGCTGCGTTATCTGCATCTTTCGGCCCAACACATCCGATTTCAGCAATCTGCTAATTAGTCACCTCCTAAAACATGCTTGTGGGGAAGGAGGCTGAGGCTCCCCCCCCCTCCCCCTCTACAATATGGCCCCAGAACCCATACATATTAGCTCATTAGTTTATTAGATAGAATCGAGATCCAGTTATACGATAGGTAACTTCCACACCACATGGCAAGGCCATCTAAGTGATAATCTTGTTCCCCATTTCTTCCCGACTACCCTACGAGGTGTAATCGGTTTGTCGGCATCTTTGCAGGAAGTAGTTTGCCCTTGCTTTATTCATGCGGTTTAGGTGACTATAGCGATTGTCTCTAGTGTTATTTTTTGTTTGCTCACCATCCGAAGACTTTAGGTCACAACCAACAGCTGTTTTTTTTTTTAAATTTTTTATTTAAAACTCTCAAGAAAAAGAGAGTGGGAAAGAAGAAGAAGAAGAAGAAGAAGAAGAAGAAGAAGAAGAAGAAGAAGAAGAAGAAGAAGAAGAAGAAGAAGAAGAAGAAGAAGAAGAAGAAGAAGAAGAAGAAGAAGAAGAAGAAGAAGAAGAAGAAAAAGAAGAAGAAGTAGAAGAAGATAGAGAAAAAAATAGAGGACGAAGAAAAAAAAAAAGAAGAAGAAGCAATAGGAACGAAAAAGAGGAAGAAGAAGAAGAGGAGGAGGAGGAGATACAATTCAGATGCACAACATATATGGAAACGACAGCCTTAATTGCTAAGACCAACCTGCGGGTGTAGAATAGCAGCCATGACAAAGATGCCCACAACGGTAATGAAGAAGATGGTGGTCACCGAGCAGAAGCCGTAGTCCGCTATCTGTCTAATCAGGCCCACCAGCACTATCATCATCAAGACAGCGTAGATGATGGAGACAATAGCGGCAAATAACAGCTGTTGAAAATGAACATCAGCATTTACTATGTATTGAAGTCGATTACGGGGAGATGGGAAATGTCATGGTTTTGAATATTATGGCTCAATAATGAACAACAATGTTGACTTACAAAATAAGTCAAAAACGAAAACAGTGTGAAGAACCTTTGATACAGCATCTGCATTCGAAGTAAAGTAACAAGTTTAAGATCATGCATTGTTCCCGCTGTAGCTTATGAATGTGAGTCATTTTGATTCTTACTTGGAAGAAGAACAAATAATCCACACTTTTGAACTGAAGTGATACAGAACATATCCTCAAATGCCGGGGACCAAGAAGAAGAAAGACACAGACATGCAACACTATCTTTTTCTCCTACTTCTTCTCGTTCACAGGTTGTAAACTCCGGCGAATAGTTCTAGTTGTTCGTCCACTTCTGGATTCTACTGCTGTTCCAGATATACAGATGTACACAGATGACTCATTAGTATGGAGACTGTTGGTTCCGCGCCTCTCAGGCACATGCACTC
>CAJHNH020002637.1:0-60000 GCA_905116865.2 Candidula unifasciata | reverse complement strand
TACCGGCATATAACAGAGAGACAAAAACTAACTCAGTGGGAGTCAATCACCTGGCCTACCATGAGAGGTTCGAAGAGATCTTGTACAGGCACACATTGCAACACTTTTAGTCACCAGATGGAAAAGAGAAAGCCAATCACAGAGAGGTCGGGGATATCTGCAGTTAGAAACCGCAAGCGTCCAGAATCATGAAGCCTCAAGTTCTGCAAGAAAACTAAAGTCCACGAGTGGATATGCAAAGAGAACTTTCCTCTGTTAACAGCCAGTGAACGATAAGAAGAAAATATATCAGTCAGCATTGACTGGTTGATGAGAATATATGTTGCTTTCAGTATCAGCCTATGCCAGTTCCACAATCTAAGTTGCTTACAGTGTTCACTCTGCTGTCTTTGGGACTTTCTTATGCTAAAGACACAATTTATTCAACGGTTATATTCTCGTACAGCTGTCACAAAACCACTAGTAGGGGTTCCTTAAGATACACCGTCCCCTGTGGAAATCATACAATAATATTTGAAAATGACAAAATTGTTAACCCATTCACTAACGTCTAAGCCACAAAGCCGCACTTGGCAAACGGGGCTAGCCGTACATTTGATATGTTACCAACTCAACCTTTCCACCTTTACTGCCCAGTAGTTTTCACAGAGGTAAATTTTAGACTGGGTTAACCAGAAGGCCCAGGTTAAATGTTTCACAATCGTCCAACACATGACAACTTTCTCGACAGTCACATTAATTAACTAAGAAATGACGTTATTGAATTTCTAATTTTGAAGAGCATTTATTTCGCCTCAAAATTTACAGTAAAATAAAAAACAAAAGAAAACAAAGCATCAGACCTGATCCAATAGGATGAATGCGGCCGCAGGCTGCTGCCACGTGGGGGTTGAGCTTGAGCCTGTCGATTAGAAGTCGCAGTGCATCAGGCTGAAAGTCGACATCACCATCTAGAGCCAGTAGGAAGGTGTTCTGGGCTCGAACCATTTTCCGCATGTCGTTGATGGGCTCGGACATGAGTTGGTGGGCAAGAAAGTAGTACAGGTACATCACCTGGTGTCACCAACAGACAGACAGGGGTCAGGCAGTGGTCAGTCCGTGGTCAGTCAGTGGTCAGTACGGGGTCAGTCAGTGGTCAGTTCGTGGTCAGTCCGTGGTCAGTCAGTGGTCCGTTCGTGGTCAGTCAGTGGTCAGTTCGTGATCAGTCCGTGGTCAGTCAGTACTCAGTCAGTGGTCAGTCAGTGTCAAATACGCCTTTAGATTAATCACAAGAGCAGCTGCTACTTTGGGGCCTATGCCTTGAAAAAGTCCCTAATAAAAATAGAAGAAATAATTGTCATAATAATAATAATAATATTTTAAAAAATATTAATATTGGTAATAACAATGTACTAAAAGGGATATATATATATATATATATATATATATATATATATATATAATATATATATATATATATATATATATATATATATATGTGTGTGTGTGTGTGTGTATGTGTGCGTTTGTTTGTGTGTGTATGACCTCATTTCTGAGGCATGAAGCTGGCTTCTGTGAGCTGTTTTCATTGCCCATGATTAGCACCCATATGTCATGACTGGTACATAGGAAGATCGGTATACAGTCTTTTTTGTCCGCTTGAAAATTTCTCTTTTGCGTAAAAACTTCCAATTTAATTTTTGTTTTAACAAATCTTTAACTGTGCTTAAATGCGATTAGGTCGATTGTATAGCTTTGGGTTTTATCCCGTATGACCAGTTGGCTATCTTTAGATGGCTGGTCGGCCAGCGAGAGCGTTGCATCACAACTTTCCTCCTTCTTTTCCAGAACTTTATGTGGTACCCAGTTTAGGATGGGTCGATCTGGGATCCAAGGTAATTTAAAACAATTCCCAAGACCTTCGGAATATATTTATTCTGTTGCTATTATTATTAGCAGAGGAAAAGAAGAGAAGAGACAAACCATGAAAGACCTGGTTACAGAACCTGACTAACTGGAGAGGCCTCAGGCATGCAGCCATGAAGTCCATCACAACTGACCGCCAAAGGTGGAAAGAGTTTATCAGACGGTCAACAGAAACTGGTGACCAAACGACACGCGGTGTTACGGGATTATGATGATGATGATGATTGTTAGATTATTGCTGTAGTAAAGTTGTAAAAGCAGCAGTAGTTGTAGTAGCAGTTGTAGTAGCAGTAATAGTACTAGGACTAATGCTGTAGTGACATGACTAGCAGTAGCATCAGTAGTAGCAGTAATAGTATTATTAGTAGTAGGTGTAGTAGTAGTACAAGCAGTAGTAGTAGTGATAGTACTGAAGGAATAGTAGTGGTGGTAGTAATAAAAGATAGGTGTTGTTGCTGTTGTTGTAGATGATGTGTTCCGACTTCAGACATAATACAACGAACCTGACTCCAGCGTTTTCGATGTCGAATCAAGGTCTTGTCCTTCAGGTGGGCAGTAAGAGTGTTACCTCCAGGTAGACACCAGACCAGGCGACCTCCATACGGGGTACTGACCATGGTGGGTGTGGGGACGTTCATCTCGGTACCGTGCTCCAGGCTGTGTGGATGTAAGCGGACTGACAGTGTCACTAGTGATGGTGGCGATCGCAAGAAGGTTATATAGAAAGAGAAGGAAGTGGGAAAAGAAAGGAGGAGGATGAAGAAGAAGAATAAAAACAACAACAGCAACAACAAGGAATGGAGAGGCGGGGGCAGGTGAATATTTTTAATAGAATGAAGACACAGAAGATGATTAGAATGTGATAAAGATGATGATGATAAAGATGAGGATGGTGATGATGATAAAGAAGATAATGATGACATGAGATGATGATGATTAAGATGATGATGATGAAAAAGATGATGATGATGATGATAAAGATTATGATGATAATGATAACACTGATGATAAGGAGGAGCAGGATAACGATGAGGAAGATGGGGAAAAACAAGTATAAAAGAACAAGAACAAACGGAGGAAAAGGGGAACAATGACAATATGAAAAAAGACGAACAATTACTATATTAGGACCAAAAAGAACTAGAACGAGGAGGATAAAAATGACATCATCATCAACAACAACACATACAAGTACAAAAATAATTTAAAAAAAAAAAAAAAAAGTTAAAGAATAAGAAGAAAAAGGCTCTGACTTCACTAACACGTCATTAGTCTAGCTGTGACAAGGCAATAATTTATTTATGGACTCACTCAGTAGCTTCAGGCACCACCTTCACCAGCATCTTCACCCAATCGTTGACATCGTATCTGGACTCCTTCTCGTCGTGTTCCTCGAAGGCGTCGTCGAAGAAGATGTGCGCTGATTGAAGAGAAGAAATCAAGATGAGCTTAACAGCTGGAAGGAAACAGCCGAAAGACGCTGACGTTTTTCTAATTCTAACAAATGGCAGCAAAAGTTTGATATACAAAGGGGGACCCACCAAAAAAAAAAAAAAAAAATCATATCTGCACAACCGTGGTATCAATAGTTTTAAGACAAGAAAGATGGCGATACAATTAGAGACAATCTGGGACGAAAAGGACAAAGACTAAGAAAACAGGCACTGCGGTGGGAAATACAGACAAATAGAAGCAACCGAAAATAAACTTTGGCTTGAGGTTCGAACAAACAGCGGATCAACATCATGGTACACAGGTAGTAACCCATAAGTGCTCCGTTCTTCTTCTAACTCAAGTCTGAGTCCGAAGAAGCTTAGCACAGTGGACAGGCTCTGTAGCACCGGCGAAGATCTTAAAATACTTTGAGTAGATTTTTAACTCGAAATTTTTGCTCGGACAGCGCCGTTAGGCTACTCGTTTCCATTGTAAACTGCCGAGGGATTTTTTAATTGCGTACCAATGCACACGTGTGTCTGATCTCACCACCCAGAGACAGGAGGAATTACTAGAAGTCAAAGTCCACGTGAAAAAGCCAGCCCTTTCCGGGGATTGAACCCCGAACCTCTAGCATTTGAGGCGGACACCATGCCTCAAGACAACGCAGCCCCTCTAAATAAACCATATGATAAACAAACTTTGATAACAGAAGCCAAAGGCGTCTGACTGATTCCATACACTGAATCGGAAGGATTTCTCACAATAGAACTGAATGTATTATAAACCCCATGTGTTCAACGCCTTGTTATTATTGTTTGAAAGCTACTTATGAATTGATACTACACATGAGGAAATTAGGAAGCAGGTTGGGAAAAAATCATACCCATATTAAAAAAAAAAAAAGAAAACAAGCTGCCGAAATATGCTGACGTTATTGTATATAGTTATTTCAAATCTAACAGATACCAGTGAAAGTGAGAGAACCAATAATAAACATATATATAAACAGTTAACTGCATGCGAAAATATAATAACGTTAACCAAACAAATTCCGAATAGGATGCGTTGTGTATAGGTTGGAGTGGTAATTTGTATCGTACGGTGTTAGATCTGGTTGTTCAAGTAGATTCCGTGAAAGCAGTTATTTAAGGTTGTAATGCATTAGTTGTGGCGTTAACATCTGCCCATACACATTCGGCCATTCACTCTGTGCGCGCCTCAGGATCCTTGTGTTGGGAACAGCGACTTTGGACAGCACTGTATGAGGGTGGTGTAGATTTGTGTCCAGTGTTTATGGGAAGACATGACTAGTCATTTGTAAAGCTAGCACGGATTGTATTTCGGATTGTTTGTTTGTTTTAGTATCCAGAAGACATGAGTTGTTAACCCTTAGGCTGGGTATTATAGATATCGCAACCTTTCGGCCTTGATTCTATTTTAAATACCGTAAATGTGGGAGAAATGTGGCTTTTCTGCCCACCGCCGGGAGTGAGCAAGGACCACCAGGAGTTCGTCACCCGCTCACCGAGCAATCTGGTTTAGCTAACTACGCTAGAGAGACGGGCGCATTTCGGATAAGGGGCACTAATAGTTCTTGAGGCTAACTTCATGGGTTTAATGATCTTTGTACATTAAATATCGTGTGTGTGCTCCACTGGTGTTTGGCTTGGTGTGTTCAAGGGTAGACTTATCTGTTCCCGGCCTGCAACACGAGCCATTTGCCATATTTTTGAAAGAAAGTCGTTGACATTCTGCCTCATTGTCTAGGACCATTAAACTTGTGTACAAATTTTTTTTTTTTTTATTTGGCTGTCATCTGAGATTAAACAGACAAGATACAAATACTATGTATCATGCCATCAAACAAAGAATTATTTACTTACCTTCAAACTCATAATAATCAGTATTGGTCTCAAAGGCTTTCATGGCAATGCGTCTAGCGCTCTGGTCGGCGTCCAGTCTAACGATCGAGCGAAGCATCTGGACAATGACGGATAAGGCTTAGATAAATATCCCTGACAGGATAGGACACAGTTAGCTCACTAATCTATTCATTTATGTCATTTATCAGGGATATACAGGAGTGTTGGGAAAGAAAAAAAGCAGACTGGCTAGCTATGCACCAACGGGTGGTGAATTTATGCCTGTCAGATTAGTTGTGGTCAAAGTCCTTTTTGAGCAAATGAGCAATGCGACGACACGAACATATCATTACGGTCTGGAGAGAATCGTACAGAAAGTAGTGACCAGGTATCTGGTCACCACTCTACCCTCAGAGGAAAGGCTTTTCGGGCATATCAAACTGCTACTAGCACCATCTGAGTTGGAACTCTTTGCTGGCTGCTAAAGTTGAGGACGGAGCACCAACGGGAATGTCCCGAGTGTAGTCATTTCTGATCTCAAAACTCCACACTCTATCCATTTAAAGCAAAAATATCTGTTTACAGTGTTTCCCCATTACTCGTTCAGTATTTCGGGTAAACATTGACTAATGCCCTCCTTTCTATAATTTCTGTGTTTCTTGTTTATTGACATCATTCTCACTTATCAATATAAACAACAAAAGTACCTCCTCCTCTCCTCTATGACTTGTTCAGTCCATTCTTCCTCACCTGTTGAGTATCTCCACCAACATTCATTACCATCCCCCCCAGCCCCTTCTCTGCCTTATTCAGCGTCTCTTCGTATTGCGTGCTGATTTGGGAGGGTGTAATAGAGTGTGAAGGAACAGAGTGGTATGATAGTACTTTCCGGGAGTTCAAGTGAACAGTGTCAACATTGGTCCGAGTAGTGAGGGGGAGAGAATGTTGACCGGTGAGTAGTGTAGTGTCCCGTGAAAGTAGATGCGTGGGTTCACGGTGTGGGTGCTGACAATCATGGCTAACGAGACACACAGAGAAAGTCTGAATTAGTGACAGTGTGATTCTTATGTAACATCAGCCACCCACATAAGTGTGATCCTCGAGATCGCCCACATGAGCGTGAGTCTCAAGAACGCCCACATGTGCATGATTCCCGAGAACATCCACACGAGTGTGCCTCTCCTGTAACATCAGCCGCCCACATGGGCTCGGCAGAGACATATTAGGACTGCGTAGTCAGTCCGAGTCAGTCAAAGTCCAAGACAGAGAGAGAAAGAGAGAGAGAGAGAGAGAGAGAGAGAGAGAGAGAGAGAGAGAGAGCAAGTAATGGCCAGAGTCAGTATCTCTCGAGTGAGACAGAGTACCGAACAACCGTCAGGCATCAAGGTCCGAGTAAGGGTTGTGGTTACGGTACGGGTCGAAGGTATAGTCCCGCTGGTGAAGTAAGGCCAAGAGGACTAGATGCTCCAATAGTGACTGTTCTGGGTGACGGCGCAAGGAGACGTAGGATCACCATGGAAACAGAACAGTAGGGATGCCGGCGAGAGGTGTGTGCTAGGGGACATGTGTTAAAAGTCCTGTCGGTCATCAGAGTTCTTTGACAGGCTGATGTGCTGTGGGCACATGCTGGAGAACGAGCAAGTGAAGTCCGTTTCCAGTCAGCCGTTGTTGTCTGCTTAAATAATATCAAGGTCCAGTAGATAGTAGAGTTTGTCCTGTTCAGCGAGCCTAGAGTTGTGGGACGCTGTAGACCTTTGAAGCTGTAATGATCAGTGAGAGGTCGCTACAAGCTGAGAGAGCGAGTGAGGACTATAAGGACTATGTTCGAATGTCAGTTAGGATTAATGTCTACGTCTCTGCAGTTATGTCGTTGTGAGGGCTTGTAACCTGTCGAAGAAATGTACGGTATGACGAAACTACTGTTGTCCTGCTTCGAGAGTGTGGAGGCGAAAGTTACATCTAAAGACACTTGGAAGTGTGTTGATTAGTGTGTAACTCAGAAAGCACACAACACTGCCCTCATAGGTTCATAATTCAGAAGAACACTCCCCCACTCCCCCCCCCCACTCCCCTCTTATCCCTCTCTTTCTCTCTCTAGCTTGTTCAGTCTCCTGCCTCATTTCTCCACCTCACTCACTTGTTCATTGTCACCTCATTCGCATATTCACACCATTCTCCCTCCCGTTCCTTCATTTATCCCCCCGAGCACCCGCGATCACTTTTCCAGCGCCCTATAAAATAAATGTATTCATCCTCTCCCAGCTCACCTGAATCATCTCATTCTCTGTCTCGTGCCACATGGTAGCGCAGATGTATACGTAAGGGGTGTAATCGGTTCGATTCTTGGAGGTATCCGCCAGGTCAAAGTTCGTATCGTCTTCACTGGGATCAATATTGGCCCACGGCGCTTGGATTATCTAAACAAACAATGTTTGAATAACCTGCGTTGTGTTAACTCTTTCAATTCAACTGTTACTTTAACCCTATCTATTCCAAGGGTATAAGTTTTGCTTTTTAAGCAACATATATACCTGTCAGAATTTATTACAGAAACTATAGCACAAAAGTAACAGTTCAGATACAGTTGTCTGCGATAGAAGAAAAAAAAAGGTAAAGAAAATCCTTTTGCACCTCGTCAAGCCGTACTGGGCCCTAAATTTTACAGGTCAATCGGCACTTGGCTGCCTTTACGTCACAGGACTTTGCCTAGTATGCATTTAAGGCTCGGTCGACCTTGGAGCCAAGGTCATTTTTGAAGAAAAAAGAAAGTCGGCTAAGGTGGGATTCAAACCTATGACTTTTGGATCCGCACTCGAGCGTTTAGCAGCTGCACCACTGTGGCTCCCGATAAGATAAAACCGAGCATCATGTTATCTTTAAAACAATCGAGAACGATATTGTGAATTAAGGTACCTGTATTTGCTATGTGTTAACGTTAAAACGTCGGCTCTGTGGCTAAGTCGATGCGAACGCTTCGTAATGCCGGGATGCCTGGTTCGATTCCACCTGCGGTCCATGCACCTTGCGTTGGTTTCAACAGCGGTATGAAAGGAGTCGACCGTCCATAAAGCAATGGCAAACTACTGGACGTAAATTTGCCTAGAAAAACCACACAACAGCCAGGGGCTGTACAACCTAACATTAATACATTTTAACTTAAACATTTTATTGACAAGAAGTTAGCGAGCGATGGTGGCGGTCACCGTTCCCCTCAGTTATTGCTGTCCTAGGATGAACACTTCTAGGATGAAGTTAATCCCAGACATACAATCGATTGTAAAATAAATATAAATATTATATGGGTTTGTTTACGGAGCAGACTTGCAGCCCAGTGTGGGAATTGCACTTATTGAGGAATTTACTACATGGAATACAATAAGAACTTATTTGTGGCATTCGTAGACCAGGAGAAGGCATTTGACAGAGTCGACAGACAATTACTATGGAAAATAATGGCAAGATATGGAGTAAGCGAACACCTCATCGAAGTGTGCAAATGTTTATACAGAGATTGTAGAAGTGTAGTTAGAATAAATCAGGGAACATCTCATCCTTTCACAGTGACATTTGGAGTAAGACAGGGGTGTGTCTTATCACCACTGCTGTTTATCACCTACATCGACAGTATATGCAAGAATGCCAAGCCCATGAATGAAGATCTTAGTAAGATCAACGAATTACTCTTTGCAGATGACCAGGCCTTGATAGCAGATACAGCCATGAAATTGCAACAACATCTAACATCCATGAATGAAGAATGTAAAACAAATAATATGAGAACCAACACTGAAAAGACAGAAGTAATGTCAATAGGAAAAAAGAAGACAGATCTAAACATAGCAATAGAATACAAAGACATTAAACAGGCATCTGAGTTTAAATATCTGGGAACTACATTTACCGAAGATGGGAAATTGGATAAAAAAATTGACATTAGATGCAGTAAAGTAAACCAAGTATTGGGACAGCTAGCCCCCCTCTAACAGCATAAGACAATCCCAATCAGCACAAAGAGACATCTTATTCAAAGCATATTTATTCCAACTCTGTGCTACCAGTGCCAGATATGGTCACTCACAACAAACCATAAAAGAAAATTAGTAACCACGGAAATGAGATGTCTGAGAAGGACTGTAGGAGTGACCATAAGAAATATGATCAGGAATGAGATCATAAGAGAACAAGTCGGCACAGAACCAATTCTGGATTACATACAAAGACAGCAAGTGAAATGAATTGCCCACTTAGAGAGAATGCATTGTGACACCATACCATACAAAGCATACATGGAAAGAGAAGAAGGACGTAGAGCACGGGGTAGACCAAGAACAAGATGGAAGGATAACATCAGAGAAACTCTACAACAGCACGATGTGCCAATGGTCAAGGCAGCCAGAAGAGCTAGAAACAGAACCTTATATCTCCCTCGACACCCACAGCGGTAAAAGAGGAAGTGAAGAAGAAGAAGAGGAATTTACTACATTTTAGTTTGTCCATGACATCAGATTATTCCCACAAGGATTAGAATCCTACATATACAAATCCTGGCACGCTCCGTTCAACAAAAGGGTTTATCGCAGTCCCACTGTTACGAATTAACCCGTGGTCCAAGCTACACTGGGAAGTAACGGTTTTGTTTTTATGTCTAGTTTTCTTTCGCTCCAGGATTGCAATCTGTACAACTAACGCATTTCAAGGGTTAGAATTAAAGTAAAGTAAAGGAGCCTTTTCCACGCCTTTAGGCGCACAGGGCATAGAGGGCTAGACCTATATTTTTATACACCAATCGGCACAAGATGGGTGATGTGGTTAACATAACGCCGGCCGCCCTTACTTCCCTGGACTTTACCCGGTACCCACTCAAAGCTGGATCGACCTTGTAGCCAAAGTCATTTTTGACAAAAGTCCGGCTCCGCCAGGTATCGAACCCACGACCTCCTAGTCCGCAGGCGAGCGTCTAGCGGCTCAGCCACGGGGACACCCAAGGATTAGAATCAAACAGGTACCCATTTTTTTCTCCAGACAGCTCGAAGGCTAGATTATGGGACAGAGTTCGGCCAAGAACACATCACAGCACTTGGCACATTGCAATTTGCGCTCCGTCCACATCTTCACGAGCTAAAGAAGAATTCCAGTTCCGATCGTATCAACGCCAGTTTGGTTATATCTCCGACTGCATTATCTCTGAGTGTGTAGCGATGGCCAGATATCCAGATAACCCGAATTTCTCCATACCCTAACAATCTATTTGTCTGTACGCATTGTGTACTTGCTTCGAAAGGACCTTAACTACATCTAGTGTGCCTTTGATTACATAAATGTCACTTAAATAAACCTCACCTTCTGTTCCTGAGGTACCTTGTCTCTAGATCTATGAAACACCAAGGACTGCTCCAACAGTACTCCACAGTACAGTGGTTTCGAGAACAGCCTGAACAATTAAAGTGTCAGTACAGTTGTTTAGCACAGATTAATGGTATCATCATCATCATCATCATCATCATCATCATCATCATCATCATCATCATCATCATCATCATCATCATCATCATCATCCCCTCACACTGCGTTAGTTTCTGTTGACTATCTGATCAGCTCTCTCCACCTTTGGCGGTCAGTTGCGATGGATTTCATGGTTGCATGCCTGAGGCCCTTCCAGTCAGTCAGGTTCTGTAACCAGGTCTTTCTTGGTCTGCCTCTTCTCCTCTTTCCCTCTCTTGAGCCCTGCAGTATTGTTTTTGAGAGGCCGTTATATCTTATCACATGTCCATACCATTGAATTTTTCGCCTTTTCACTGTAGTTAAAAAGACGAAAATCAGACAGTTTCAAATCCCGCAAACCCTAGTTCAACCATATAGCATAGTTATATTGGGGTACCACAAAACTGTTACGAAATATCCTGTAGTCCAGTCTGGGTGGATTATGCAGTGCACTAACTCTTGTGCACCAACATGGGTGGTTCAGCACCTCTGCCTTGCTGCCAGGCAAGATAGGCTGTTTTTACCACGTATGCGGTGTAGGCAAAAAAGGGAGGGGGAGGGGAAGAGGCGGGGGCTTTTAACCTGAGGGTTTAATCTCACACGGCTAATGCTGTCGCCGCGGACTGTGCAGGTTTGTATTTTATTTCTGCCTCCGTCGAATCAAAATCTTTTGCTTAACAGATTCGAATCTGGGTCTCCCGCATTAGAGCCTAGCTGTGTTGACCATTTAGAAAGCCACACATCGAGAAATAATGAGATTAATGTACAGACAGTAAACTGTTTCAGCTATTATTTGTATTCTCAATTTATTTATTGTTTTTAAATCAGCAAACACTTACATATGAGCCCGCGCCATTCGCCGGTTCTGCTGTCTCCAGATTTGTCGACCAATCAGCACGTACGAAAACATCACGAGGACACTTGCAGCAAACCAGAAGTTCTCATTGTAGACCAGGAAAAAACGGTTCATATCTTGGATTGGAGGCACCCATGGGAAGGTGCAGGAAAACAGATGGCTGTTGGGGTGGTGTTAGCGTAGGGAGGAAAAACAGAAAAGGTAGAATGTAGAGACATGAGCTGGTATAGTTCAAATCTTGACGATGAGATATCAACAGTGGGCAAGGAATCTCAGAAACTTGATAGTAAAATTAGCATGTACAGACGTGACGAGTGTTAGATGACGGAAATGATGATAATGATTATGATAATGAACAAGAATAACACGAGAAAAGCACACAGAGTAATATTTCAATAAAAGAAAAGCAAAGGGGCGTAAAGAAGAAATGGAATGAAGTGGATGTCCATGTGGGTGATGGCGAAGAGGATAATGAGAAAGAAAAAGGAAGAAGAAAAAGAACAAGAAAAAGAAGAACAAGAACAAAAAGAAAAAGAATAAGAAGAAAAGAAGATAAAGAAAAAGAAGAAGATGAAAAACAAGAACAAAAAAGAAGAAGAACAAGAATAACAAGAATAACAAGAAGAAGAAGAAGAAGAAGAAGAAGAAGAAGAAGAAGAAGAAGAAGAAGAAGAAGAAGAAGAAGAAGAAGCAATAGCAGTAGTCAAGACAGCCGTAGCTACGTTGGCCATATTACTCAGTGAGTGCCCGTTGGTCTATGGAAACATGCGTCTTGCACTATTAGTCCTATGCACCAGTGATGGACAAAAGAGCACCCTCGGTTACTTAAATAACATGAAACAAGACATAAAGAACAAGAATAAACAGAATTCAGAAAACGAAGACACTAAACAACAACAGACAAATGCACAAACACTGTGTGCTGTTTTTACAATGACTGTTGGCTACAGTCTGTTCATTGCTGACGGAATATGACCTGCGGAGGACACAGTCTATTCAACTGCACGAATCTCGTGTAACTGTCTGAAAGCCACCACAACTGTTTGTTTAAACGTTTATTTATTTGTTAAATGAACCATCTGCAGGGTAAATCTCAACCCTAGTTCTCAAATACATGTATTCCCGACTCAATGTATAGTTAAAAGTAGGGCTGTAGCGAAAAGTGAGTTTCACTATTCGGCCGAATACGAATAGCAGAAACAACTATTCGGCCGAATATGAATACGAATAGTGTATCGTCATCATTAGGTGTTTGGCCGACTGGCGTCGGCGATTATGCCTCCCCATAATCCGCGATCTCCTGCAGCATGTATTAGTTCGTTTGCCGACACACCTCCATGCCATGCAACAAGACGGTAAAGAATCTTCTCTCGTTGTCTTCCTCTAACCCTCCTTTCACATATCTTTCCAGTGGTCATTAAAAGTTAGTTGCGTATCCTTTACAGGACGTTGCAGAACCAACCCTAACAGCTCCTGGCTGTTGTGTGGTTTCACTAGGCAATTTACGTCCAGTAGTTTACCACTTTCTTGATACCACTGTCGAAACCAACGCAAGGCGCATTGCCCGCAGCTGGGATCGAACCTGGCATCCCGGCATTACGAAGCGAAGCGTTCGCATCGACTTAGCCACAGAGCCGACCCAGTGGTCATTACATGTTCCAATTTCCGTTTTCTCAGAACATGGCCGAAAAGCGATGACTGTCTCCTTATGATGTATTGGATTAGTTTTCTTCGGGCTCCCGCCTCTATCAAAACTTCTTGGTTGCTTTTGTGTGTGGCTGTCCAAGGTATTTTAAGCGTTGTTCTGTAAAACCACATCTCTGAGGCCTCAAGAATTTTTTTTTTTTTTTACAGTGCAGATTTTATCTTCAGTTGTCTTTAATTAGATTGATGATAGTGTTTGGATGAATTTGACATTATATCCTTTTTATTTTTTAGAAATTCTCTCCATCGTGGATGACCCTCCCTGAAGAGATATAGCTCGGCGTTCAATGATTTCTTAAACTTCATGAACAAAATCAGAATCATTGCATTCCAGATTACTCTTTAAATTGGACGGAACCAAGCAGCCGTTATGAACACTTCTATGCAAGTTGACGTATTGTCCCTTCGGTGCCTGTTCGTTCCCAATCGAAACAAAGCCAAACTTGAATTAATACAGCCAAATTCGCATTTAAATCATCGTTCGTTCGGCTGTTCGTTCGATGTAATTTAAACGCACATTCATATTCTCGTTTGCAATATCTTCAAATTTGATTTGGGCAAAGACACCCTGAAAGAACGAAAAAATGTATGATCTCTCTCTCTCTCTCTCTCTCTCTCTCCTTCTCTCTCTCTCTCTCATTCGCACACACACACACATACACACTCACACACATACATACACACACACAGACACACTCACACACATACATACACACACAGAAACACTCACACACACTCACGCACATACATACACACACATACACACACACATACACACACACACACTCACAAACATACACACACACAGACACACTCACACACATCCACACACACAGACACACTCACACACATACACACACAGACACACTCACACACAGACACACACACACACACGAGAACGCATTGCCTTAAATATAAGTGCTTACTTGACGAGGCTAACAGTTACTATTGTAGAGACCACATTTTCCACTTTAAAATTTCGCAAAAAATGTAATCACAATCTTACTTATCTGCTGCAACTTCACGAACACAGATGGAGGATCGGTGGCACCTCGAGATAAATACAAAGACAATTTTTAGCACGCTGCGGTTGGCATTTTATGCAGTATTATACACTTTAGTGTGAAACGAGGAAAAAAACAAAACATTTCTGGACAGTGGCGAGGAAAAACAATTTAAACTTTAGCTTTTAAGTATCTTCATGCCTTCTTTAATATTGTCAAAACTTATAGCCGACTTTTCTTGATTTTCGCCGCGGCACCCCTGGCATACGCACCCAGTTTAAGAACCTCTACTGTAATGCCTCGGTCGAGTCAGCAAGTAAAGACCTTGCCAGCTGCTGTACCACGCAACCGGGTCGCAGTTTCCACAGCTACGACATACTTAGGCAACAGCAACTATTGTGGTAATGAGAGAGAGAGAGTCAATCGCAGTGTATGCAGAAACGGGTGTAAGGTAACCACTATTCGGATTCGTCCCGACCGCAAGTATTCGGTCGAATACCGAATAGTTATTAGGTCCACTATTCGGCCCCGAAGCGAATACGATGCGAATATTCGGTACAGCCCTAGTTAAAAGCGATCACCACCCTGTAATCCCAGGAAGTCCAAAAGAAACCCTAAGAGTATGTTGATGAGAGAAGCCAGTGGTGTTGGACTGCATTACATCTGTGAAGTCGAAAGAATTGTGTACGATATAACGGAATTATGGAATAAACTGCCAGCCCTATGTGGCATATGACGACATTGAAGTGATGATTATGATGATGATGATGTGTGGGAGGAGCAACCTTTAAGCCATAGAACCCAGACTAAACGACAAACAACTCTGCTCACCCGTTTTCATTCTTCGTAGAGTAAGACAACACCAGCAAACCAAAGGTTAATGGGGTTGACAGCATCAGAGGCAACGCGAAGCACAGCAACTGGGCTCTCACTTGACACGCCGCTTTGCCGACATTGTAACAGACCACACTGGACAGGATACTGACCAACGCGTAGTAGAAGGCATGATAGACCTCGCATCCATCAGGATTGCCGTAGTTAGTGAATCCGTCGTAAAGGGTTACATTGTTAAACACTGTGCACTTGGACGTGGCGTTTTGTGATCTGAAGAAGAGCGTGTCCAGGCACCTGCCTCCGCCGGATCCAAACATGATGATGACGCCGACGAAAGTGACGATGATTTTCCATAAATACGTTAGTAGGTCTATTTTTACCTGAAAGTAAAGGTAATTTTGGAAGAGAAATTTGAAAATGGGAAATGGGTAACAGGCGGGTGCGTGTAAACAAAGAACAACATTGGAGAGTGTCTAGTAAAGGTAATGTGAGAGGATTGACCTCATTGCATCTGGTTTATCCCATATGGCTCAGTCTCTATCCTTAGAACAGCTAGCTGCCTGCCAAAATCTGGTAATCTGGTAATCTGGTAATCCTAGTTTCAGCATCATAGCAAACGGGTCACCCCATTGTTGCTCCGCTCCTGTGCCAACGAAAAACACTCGTAGCTCACAGTGTCACACCATGCACTCAACTCAGAAGCTGGGTGACGAAACCATATCCTTCCAGTCTACAAATGGAGCAAAAATGCAACGGCCACCGCCTGGCAGAACTGCCACGGCTAAAAAAAAAAAAAAAAAAAAAAAAAAAAAAAAAAAAAAAAAAAAAAAAAAGTGGCCGTGCCTAGCGTCCACTGTGACTTGAAGCATTATGTGAGGGGTTAACAAATGGTCACCCCAGCAGTACCCTCACTATTAGCTGGGAAAGGGACTTAGGACATTACATCCACCAGCAGGCGTCGCCCCTACAACGACCTGACTGCCTTCGTTAACGACTGTTCACCCAACAGCCATGCAGTTCTTTGGCACGAAGGAGACACCTTGAACTTGGGTTTCGGAATGCAGACTTCCTACAAAATGCCTGCCAAAAGCGTTGTACAGAGCATGACCTACTTAGTTCCGGCGACAATCCCCATGGATCTCAATAAAAAATTGCACTCGTCAACTTAACGGTCCCGTCGTGAAAGGAACCCATGTCCATCAGAGCCTACCCCACGCCTTACAACAACAATTAAATAAAAAAAAAAAAAAAAAAAAGACAGCAAATACAACAATAACTACCATCCCTTCCTCTACTGCTGTTGCTGCTGCGACTACTACTAACACAACTACAACTAATACTATAACTACATTTTCATTCCTAATATTAATAAAATAATAATACTAATGAGTAATAATTGAGTAACAACCCCTGATAGTGAAAATATAAAGAACTCTTCTGAAGCCAGTTGGGCATCAGGCAGTTAATGTTAGACTCATATTATTGTAGACTAATCGGCATTTGGAGGCTGATGTGGTCAACACTACACCGTTTGCTCTTACATCCGAGGGCATTATCGTGTCTGCTCTTACATCCAAGGGCATTACCTGGGACTCATTTCTATTACAACCAAGGGCATTGCCTATGACTCATTTCTATTACATTAAAGGGCATTACCTAGGACTCGTTTTTCTTACATCCAAGGGCATTACCTGGGACTCGTTTTTCCTACATCCAAGGGCATTGCCCTGGACTCATTTCTATTACATCCAAGGGCATTACCTGGAACTCATTTGCCTTACATCCAAAGGCATTACGTGGGACTCATTCATCTTACATCCAAGGGCATTATCTGGGACACATTTTAGGCTCTTTTAGTATGGTAGCCAAGATCGATCCTGAACGCAATCAGCCTCGATTTAGATTGATCCCAAGACCTTCAAACCAGCAGGCAAGTCGTTACACGACCGTGGCTTCCTCCGTCCTCTTTTTCTGCTTTCGCATTTAAAAAAGTCGTTGTAGCATGGTGCTGTGGTTTACAGCTAGGCTGTGATATTAATGATAACAGTAGTAGTGGTTTCATTGTGGGTTTCCCCCCGTGTGGATTCCGGGGCCCTATTGTGGGAAAAACAAGAATAGACCCACTGCCTCCCCAAAAGCATGTCGTAAGAGTCGACTAACTGGGGAGCTTCCTTTGAAGTCGGAGTGCATCTGCCTGAGAGGCAAGGAACCAGCAGTCTGCATTCAATTGAATCAGATCTGTAAAACTGATGCACACGCAACACTCAGGTTCTGGAGCAGGACTGCAGTCCAGAAGTGGACGAACAACCAGAACTTTACACCAGAGTGTACAGCTGGTGAACGCAAAGAAGAAGAAGATTGTGGGTTTCTGGGAACCATTTTGGCTAGGACAAGAATAGACCACTTACTCCCTAATAAGCATGTTTATACAAGGCGTCTCTTATTGGGGGAGTTTCTTCCGTGTCATAGTGCATCTGGCAGACAGACGAGGAACCAATAATCTGCATACAAAAAAACCTGATGTGAACAGAAACTAAAGTTCTGGAACAAGGTCTAAGTTTAGAAGTGGAAGAAAAGCCAGAAGGTTCCGTTGGATTTTACAGTCGGTGAGCACTAAGAAGAAAAAGAAGAAGAAGAAGAAGAAGAAGAAGAAGAAGAAGAAGAAGAAGAAGAAGAAGAAGAAGAAGAAGAAGAAGAAGAAGAAGAAGAAGAAGAAGAAGAAGAAGAAGAAGAAGAAGAAGAAGAAGAAGAAAGAAGAAGAAGAAGAAGAAGAAGAAGAAGAAGAAGAAGAAGAAGAAGAAGAAGAAGAAGAAGAAGAAGAAGAAGAAGAAGAAGAAGTAGAAGAAGAAGAAGAAGAAGAAGAAGAAGAAGAAGAAGAAGAAGAAGAAGAAGAAGAAGAAGAAGAAGAAGAAGAAGAAGAAGAAGAAGAAGAAGAAGAAGAAGAAGAAGAAGAAGAAGAAGAAGAAGAAGAAGAATGGCAGTAGCAATGGCCATAATTATACCACCCACAAGACAGAATAACGTTGACTGTAACCAGCTGTAGATATTACCTGGCCTTCTTTGATTTGTGCACGAATGTTTCTCAACACGGGAATTTTCTGCACGAAGTTTGGCCACCACGTCAAAGAAATCATCACAGAGGTCGCTGGCAGCAGAACCGTTAGCGTTGCATTGTTATACACGTAATGTGTTCTCAGCGTGAAGATGACGATCGATGCAACTTGAGCTGCCAGACCGAAGACATCCAACAGCCATTTGAAGATGGAGTATCCAGTACTGTGTCTCTTGTGTCCAGATCTAATCAGTGATGGGCAGCAGATGAACGAGAAGTGTTCCAGGAATCGCAGGAGGGAAGGAAATGCGAATACTGTTAGGGTCAGGGTGGAGGCCATCAGGGGGTCAAAGGTTGGCAGGACCACGTAGACGAAGACCATCAAGGCAATTGTGTGGATACTTTCGATGACAATGTTCTGAAAAAATCATTGAAAAATAGAAACAACGATTTTTCGTCATCATCGTCATCATTATCATCACCGTTAATATCTCCCTTCTCCTTCTCCTGCACCCCCTCCTCATCTTCTTTTTTTCTTAACACACCTCCGCAAAAAAATCTGAAAATAATTTAAGACGTGAGATAATTTGTGCTTGCTATAATATATCATAGTATTGGCTATTCAAACAGGTGACTATGATAAGAGGTAGGTACAGACGGACAAAGATAGATAGATATACAGACAGACAGACAGACAGACAGACAGACAGACAGACAGACAGACAGACAGACAGACAGACAGACAGACAGACAGACAGACAGACAGACAGACAGACAGACAGACAGACAGACAGACAGACAGACAGACAGACAGACAGACAGACAGACAGACAGACAGACAGACAGACAGACAGACAGACAGACAGACAGACAGACAGACAGACAGACAGACAGACAGACAGACAGACAGACATATAGAGAGACAGAAAGAGACAGACAGAGAGACAGAGAGGCAGACAGACAGAGACAGACGGACGGACGGACAGACAGAGAGACAGACAGAAAATTAGATAAACAGATAATTATCTGAATTGCTGGTCCATGACAGCATGCACTGGTCGGCATGGTGCATGATGTTGATAGTTCATTCCCTTTTTTAAAAGCAAAATATGATGTCTGAAGTCAGTCATGCGATTCTTTTAAGTGCAACAAATTAGATGATTTGGCCATATGACGAGAAGAGTATGGTGCCAACTGCCACAAAGACGTACCGAAAGTATGAGTAATATAATAAACACGGAGCAAAAGGACAAACTTGCAAAGGATGGAAGGGCGGCAACAAGAAGGGCTTTATAGAAATGAAAGTCAACTTATACAAGGCATGAGAAAGAACCCACAGAAGATCCCTTCGTCTCTACCAAATGTTTCATTGCGGTAGCTGGAAAAAGAGATTCTGTGGATGAAAACACAAAGTTTTATGTTACTGTTGTTTTCCCCCCCCCCCCCCCCACTCTCTCTCTCTCTCTCTTTGGCAGCTCTTGTGTCTTCTTCTGCGGCAGAATGAGTTAATAGGCCAGATACAAACAATACAGTTTAAACAGTTTAACTCACCACTATCAAGGGGACTAGAGAAGAGTATGGTGCCAACTGCCACAAAGACGTACCGAAAGTATGAGTAATATAATAAACACGGAGCAAAAGGACAAACTTGCAAAGGATGGAAGGGCGGCAACAAGAAGGGCTTTATAGAAATGAAAGTCAACTTATACAAGGCATGAGAAAGAACCCACAGAAGATCCCTTCGTCTCTACCAAATGTTTCATTGCGGTGGCTGGAAAAAGAGATTCTGTGGATGAAAACACAAAGTTTTATGTTACTGTTGTTTCCCCCCCCCCCCCCACTCTCTCTCTCTCTCTTTGGCAGCTCTTGTGTCTTCTTCTGCGGCAGAATGAGTTAATAGGCCAGATACAAACAATACAGTTTAAACAGTTTAACTCACCACTATCAAGGGGACTAGAGATAGAGGCGGGCACTTCTTGAACATGAGGTGCAGCAGGCAGGACACCACAGAGAAAAAGTACGGGGCCCAGATTGTCATCATGATGGCCCAAATCCACGAGACGTCAATGCTGTGTGAAGAAGCCTGCAATAGAAGATTAGGTCGGTCCGTTTGTTGTGTGTCGGTGCAGGTAAAGTAATGTTTTTATAAGAAGTAGAAAATTATAGGGAAGAGAAAAGTTGGTAAGAAACAACAATTAATGCAGTGAACATTTTTTACGCCACTAATGCATCTCCGTTTGGTGATAGACCCATAAACTGTAAAGAACAAACGCCATTTGATCAGTCATGTGGTGAAAATCACGCCAGAAACAATTACCTCCCATGATGTTTCTGGTCACCAATTTTATATTCGGTCAATGAACGGCTCGCTAGCGTATTTGGCTAAACCGGATTGGGCTGTGGCCGGGTGACAAACTCCTTGTGGTCCGGTTTCACGCCTGGGGGTAGGCAGAAAAGCCACATTTCTCCCAGATTTACGGTATTTATCATGGAATCAAGGCCGAAGGGTTGCGATATCCATAATACCGAGCGTAAGAGTAAACAACTCATGGCTTCTGGATACTTCAAAAAAAAAAAAAAAAAAAAAATTCGGTCAATCAAGTAAGAGTAAAGGTCCCTTCTCCACGCCCTTACGCATATTAGGCATTCAATAATTTTATCGACCAATCGACATTTAAAGGGTAATGTAGTCAGCATCATGCTGGTCGCCTTTACTTCCCAGGACTATACCTATACCACTCAAGGCCAGGTTGATCTGGGAGACAAAGTCACGGAAGCCTGTTATCAATTGTATTATTCTGACTCCATTCGGATTTGAACCCAAGATCTTTAGATCGACAGGAAAGACTGTAGCTACAATGGCTCCCACTATGATGCTCTGGATGTTTACACTTCCCTCTACAGCTGAATTTGTGATTTTTGAATATTTAAAATTAATAAATAAAGGTAAAAGAGTGGATATCGTTATAAATCATCTCTATTGACCAATCCTTTTCTTTCCCATCAGTCTCTGTTGTCACGACGACCTCGCTTTCTAGTTCACTAAACAGAAATCTGCAAGAGTGCACTCCTACGGCGAGAGGAGGTTTTTTGATTTTTATTTGTTTAGTTTTTCTCATTCAGAACTGAAGCCGAATTATCATTTATCATCTGAAGGATGAGAATCAAACAGGTAGAAATCCCATAAACCCCCTTTAACCGCATAGCTATATAGCACCATTATATCGGTAAACTGAGTAAGTAAACGACCATTTTCCACCCCTTCAGGCGTATTAGGCATATAGGGCTAGATCTCCATTTGATAAAGCAATGAGCATTGGGTGAGTGATGTAGTCATACCAGCCTCCTGGACTTTCCATGACTTTTATCTTGCACCCATTGAGGCCGGGTCAGTTATGGGAACTAAGGTAACATCTGAAAGAAAAGGTCCGGCTCTGTCAGGACCTGGATCCACTCTCTATCATGAAGAGACAGCTAGAGAAACTAGAGAGCATACAGAATGAAGCTATGAGGCGGATCCTGGGATGTACAAGAGACAACTAGAGAAACTGGAGAGCATACAGAATGAAGCTATGAGGCGGATCCTGGGATGTACAAGAGACAACTAGAGAAACTGGAGAGCAAACAGAATGAAGCTATAAGGCGGATCCTGGGATGTACAAGAGACAACTAGAGAAACTGGAGAGCATACAGAATGAAGCTATGAGGCGGATCCTGGGATGTACAAGAGACAACTAGAGAAACTAGAGAGCATACAGAATGAAGCTATGAGGCGGATCCTGGGATGTACAAGAGACAACTAGAGAAACTGGAGAGCATACAGAATGAAGCTATGAGGCGGATCCTGGGATGTACAAGAGACAACTAGAGAAACTGGAGAGCATACAGAATGAAGCTATAAGGCGGATCCTGGGATGTACAAGAGACAACTAGAGAAACTGGACAGCATACAGAATGAAGCTATAAGGCGGATCCTGGGATGTACAAGACACAACTAGAGAAACTGGAGAGCATACAGAATGAAGCTATGAGGCGGATCCTGGGATGAACAAGAGACAACTAGAGAAACTGGAGAGCATACAGAATGAAGCTATAAGGCGGATCCTGGGATGTACAAGAGACAACTAGAGAAACTGGAGAGCATACAGAATGAAGCTATGAGGCGGATCATGGGATGTACAAGAGACAACTAGAGAAACTAGAGAGCATACAGAATGAAGCTATGAGGCGGATCCTGGGATGTACAAGAGACAACTAGAGAAACTAGAGAGCATACAGAATGAAGCTATGAGGCGGATCCTGGGATGTACAAGAGACAACTAGAGAAACTGGAGAGCAGACAGAATGAAGCTATAAGGCGGATCCTGGGATGTACAAGAGACAACTAGAGAAACTAGAGAGCATACAGAATGAAGCTATGAGGCGGATCCTGGGATGTACAAGAGACAACTAGAGAAACTAGAGAGCATACAGAATGAAGCTATGAGGCGGATCCTAGGATGTACAAGAGACAGCTAGAGAAACTGGAGAGCATACAGAATAAGGCTATGAGGCGGATCCTGGGATGTACAAGAGACAACTAGAGAAACTGGAGAGCATACAGAATGAAGCTATGAGGCGGATCCTGGGATGTACAAGAGACAGCTAGAGAAACTAGAGAGCATACAGAATGAAGCTATGAGGCGGATCCTGGGATGTACAAGAGACAACTAGAGAAACTGGAGAGCATACAGAATGAAGCTATGAGGCGAATCCTGGGATGTACAAGAGACAGCTAGAGAAACTAGAGAGCATACAGAATGAAGCTATAAGGCGGATCCTGGGATGTACAAGAGACAGCTAGAGAAACTGGAGAGCATACAGAATGAAGCTATGAGGCGGATCCCGGGATGTACAAGAGAGAGCTAGAGAAACTAGAGAGCATACAGAATGAAGCTATAAGGCGGATCCTGGGATGTACAAGAGACAGCTAGAGAAACTAGAGAGCATACAGAATGAAGCTATGAGGCGGATCCTGGGATGTACAAGAGACAACTAGAGAAACTAGAGAGCATACAGAATGAAGCTATGAGGCGGATCCTGGGATGTACAAGAGACAACTAGAGAAACTAGAGAGCATACAGAATGAAGCTATGAGGCGGATCCTGGGATGTACAAGAGACAACTAGAGAAACTAGAGAGCATACAGAATGAAGCTATGAGGCGGATCCTGTGATGTACAAGAGACAACTAGAGAAACTAGAGAGCATACAGAATGAAGCTATGAGGCGGATCCTGGGATGTACAAGAGACAACTAGAGAAACTAGAGAGCATACAGAATGAAGCTATGAGGCGGATCCTTGGATGTACAAGAGACAACTAGAGAAACTAGAGAGCATACAGAATGAAGCTATGAGGCGGATCCTGGGATGTACAAGAGACAGCTAGAGAAACTGGAGAGCATACAGAATAAAGCTATAAGGCGGATCCTGGGATGTACAAGAGACAACTAGAGAAACTGGACAGCATACAGAATGAAGCTATAAGGCGGATCCTGGGATGTACAAGAGACAACTAGAGAAACTGGAGAGCATACAGAATGAAGCTATGAGGCGGATCCTGGGATGTACAAGAGACAACTAGAGAAACTGGAGAGCATACAGAATGAAGCTATGAGGCGGATCCTGGGATGTACAAGAGACAACTAGAGAAACTGGAGAGCATACAGAATGAAGCTATGAGCCGGATCCTGGGATGTACAAGAGACAACTAGAGAAACTAGAGAGCATACAGAATGAAGCTATGAGGCGGATCCTGGGATGTACAAGAGACAACTAGAGAAACTAGAGAGCATACAGAATGAAGCTATAAGGCGGATCCTGGGATGTACACGAGACAGCTAGAGAAACTGGAGAGCATACAGAATGAAGCTATGAGGCGGATCCCGGGATGTAAAAGAGAGAGCTAGAGAAACTAGAGAGCATACAGAATGAAGCTATAAGGCGGATCCTGGGATGTACAAGAGACAGCTAGAGAAACTAGAGAGCATACAGAATGAAGCTATGAGGCGGATCCTGGGATGTACAAGAGACAACTAGAGAAACTAGAGAGCATACAGAATGAAGCTATGAGGCGGATCCTGGGATGTACAAGAGACAACTAGAGAAACTAGAGAGCATACAGAATGAAGCTATGAGGCGGATCCTGGGATGTACAAGAGACAACTAGAGAAACTAGAGAGCATACAGAATGAAGCTATGAGGCGGATCCTGGGATGTACACGAGACAGCTAGAGAAACTGGAGAGCATACAGAATGAAGCTATGAGGCGGATCCCGGGATGTACAAGAGAGAGCTAGAGAAACTAGAGAGCATACAGAATGAAGCTATAAGGCGGATCCTGGGATGTACAAGAGACAGCTAGAGAAAACTAGAGAGCATACAGAATGAAGCTATGAGGCGGATCCTGGGATGTACAAGAGACAACTAGAGAAACTAGAGAGCATACAGAATGAAGCTATGAGGCGGATCCTGGGATGTACAAGAGACAAATAGAGAAACTAGAGAGCATACAGAATGAAGCTATGAGGCGGATCCTGGGATGTACAAGAGACAACTAGAGAAACTAGAGAGCATACAGAATGAAGCTATGAGGCGGATCCTGGGATGTACAAGAGACAACTAGAGAAACTAGAGAGCATACAGAATGAAGCTATGAGGCGGATCCTGGGATGTACAAGAGACAACTAGAGAAACTAGAGAGCATACAGAATGAAGCTATGAGGCGGATCCTGGATGTACAAGAGACAACTAGAGAAACTAGAGAGCATACAGAATGAAGCTATGAGGCGGATCCTGGGATGTACAAGAGACAACTAGAGAAACTAGAGAGCATACAGAATGAAGCTATGAGGCGGATCCTGGGATGTACAAGAGACAACTAGAGAAACTAGAGAGCATACAGAATGAAGCTATGAGGCGGATCCTGGGATGTACAAGAGACAGCTAGAGAAACTGGAGAGCATACAGAATAAAGCTATAAGGCGGATCCTGGGATGTACAAGAGACAACTAGAGAAACTGGAGAGCATACAGAATGAAGTTATGAGGCGGATCCCGGGATGTACAAGAGAGAGCTAGAGAAACTAGAGAGCATACAGAATGAAGCTATAAGGCGGATCCCGGGATGTACAAGAGACAGCTAGAGAAACTAAAGAGCATACAAAATGAAGCTATGAGGCGGATCCTGGGATGTACAAGAGACAACTAGAGAAACTAGAGAGCATACAGAATGAAGTTATGAGGCGGATCCTGGGATGTACAAGAGACAACTAGAGAAACTAGAGAGCATACAGAATGAAGCTATGAGGCGGATCCTGGGATGTACACGAGACAGCTAGAGAAACTGGAGAGCATACAGAATGAAGCTATGAGGCGGATCCCGGGATGTACAAGAGAGAGCTAGAGAAACTAGAGAGCATACAGAATGAAGCTATAAGGCGGATCCTGGGATGTACAAGAGACAGCTAGAGAAACTAGAGAGCATACAGAATGAAGCTATGAGGCGGATCCTGGGATGTACAAGAGACAACTAGAGAAACTAGAGAGCATACAGAATGAAGCTATGAGGCGGATCCTGGGAGGTACAAGAGACAACTAGAGAAACTAGAGAGCATACAGAATGAAGCTATGAGGCGGATCCTGGGATGTACAAGAGACAACTAGAGAAACTAGAGAGCATACAGAATGAAGCTATGAGGCGGATCCTGGGATGTACAAGAGACAACTAGAGAAACTAGAGAGCATACAGAATGAAGCTATGAGGCGGATCCTGGGATGTACAAGAGACAACTAGAGAAACTGGAGAGCATACAGAATGAAGCTATGAGGCGGATCCTGGGATGTACAAGAGACAACTAGAGAAACTGGAGAGCATACAGAATGAAGCTATGAGGCGGATCCTGGGATGTACAAGAGACAGCTAGAGAAACTAGAGAGCATACAGAATGAAGCTATAAGGCGGATCCTGGGATGTACAAGAGACAGCTAGAGAAACTAGAGAGCATACATAATGAAGCTATGAGGCGGATCCTGGGATGTACATGAGACAACTAGAGAAACTAGAGAGCATACAGAATGAAGCTATGAGGCGGAACCTGGGATGTACAAGAGACAACTAGAGAAACTGGAGAGCATACAGAATGAAGCTATGAGGCGGATCCTGGGATGTACAAGAGACAACTAGAGTAACTAGAGAGCATACAGAATGAAGCTATAAGGCGGATCCTGGAATGTACAAGAGGCAGCTAGAGAAACTGGAGAGCATACAGAATGAAGCTATAAGGCGGATCCTGGGATGTACAAGAGACACTCTCATTGTGTGTATGCGATACATCCTTGCATTGCCGACTATTGCAGATAGGTTAAAGGTTCTGCAGGCTAAGTCATACATCAAAGTAGCTGCAGACAAAGAACACCCTCTGTATGAAGCTTTGGCTGTCTGTGGGTTTCAGAGGCTGAAAAAGGAGAAATCGTGGATGGCTTAAACAGAAGACACAATAAGACAAGTATGCAAGCTGGAGAACATTGGGCGAGGAAAGGAGTGGGTCAGAGTACCAAAGGAAATGTCCGACCTGTGAAGGGTTATGATCACATTGGGCCGGGAGTGCAGACAGTGGCCAGCGGGTGCTACTGAGGTGAAAGTCCAACAGTTGATTCACGACAATTCACGCCTAGGTGATCTCATTATCTATACAGATGGTTTGGTATTGGGAGGAAAGAGAAGTGCTGGGGTTCGTAGCGAAATCCAATGAAAAATCTGTAGTGTAAGACAGCCTGGTATACGACATTACAACATCTATCATGAGAATGGAGGTGGAGGCGGTAACTGCAGCTCTCCGGTGGCTAGAGAACAAGATGCATAAGCATTTCGTAATTGTAAAAGACTATGACGGCATGCTGAGAAAGGTGAAGACCGGCATGCTTCGAGTAGAGTTGATAAGCTTAACTGGGAAGGTCACGGGTAGTGAGCATACTTTGGATCCTTTCTCCAGGCAATGCCGGCGTAGTGGGTAATGAACAGGCAGACAAATAGGCTGAATCTGCCCCACTAGGGGTGTACTGATACATGGCAAGGCAAATGTGGTCAAGGCCCTTTGGGAACAAGCAACCGAATCAGAAAAGAAAGAAGATTATTATGACCTGGAGAGAATGAGGCACATGGGTGTAACCAGAGGATCCAGCCGGCTCACTACACTCAGAGAAAAGGCAAGACGGAAATTTTAACCAGTATGTGACCGGTACCATCAGTACTAAAACTCTTCGTTGTCTGCTGAAGATGAGGACGGAGCATGCATGGGAATGCCCTGAGTGCTGTGATGTCAATTCTTGACTCAACTCAACTCAACTAGGTACAGTTCCTTCTTTCCAAGCTGTCTTTAAAAAAAGGGTAACCAATAGTGTATATTAAAATATGTAATTTAACAGGCCAACTCAGAGAGAGAGAGAGAGATAGAGATAGATAGATAGATAGAGAGAGAGAGAGAGAGAGAGAGAGAGAGAGAGAGAGAGAGCGAGAGAGAGAGAGAGAGAGAGAGAAAGAGAGAGAGAGAGAATTTTTAAGGCTCCAAGGAGCTGAACCGCCATGTTCGGCAGTTTATATCGCAGCCAAGCTTTATTGTGGTGTAAGTCGCTTTTAGATTCACACCTCTACACATACAGTGCGGTATCATGATTAGATTTAAGCATCCAAAAAAATCCGCCATACCTTGAGAACTATAGTTGCGTTCTCAGAGTCCACCAGTGTGATTTCTGTTGCTTGCCCCATAGGATTGATTCTGCAAGTAAAAATACAAACAGAAGGCAATAGCGCAAACGTTTGTATTTTAAACGAGACAATGTTGGGAGCCTCGGTGCTGTAGCGTTTAGATGCTCGCTAGCGGATTCGAAGGTTATAGGTTCGAATCTGAAAGAAGCTGAATTTTTTGTTTCATGACCTTGGCTGCGAGGTCAATCCAAAATTAAATGGGTACGAGGTGTAGTCTTGAGAAGTAAAGCTGGTCGGCGTGAAGGTTGACCACATAACCCATTGTGCCTATTGGTCTATAAAAATATAGGTCAGCCCTACATGCCCAAATACGTCTGCAGGCGTGGAAAAACAATCATTTTCTTGACTTTACTGTAGAAAATATTAGAGAACTGGGGAGTCTGGGGGGAAAATCTGCCAGTTATTCTTTTTTACTCCTTGTTGTGTTTTAAACTGTTACTTCCGCTTCTAATCCTCTCCCGTGCCGTTTCTGTGTTGCTGTTTTCACAACCTCCACCACTCTACTACAAGTATTAATATTAGTACCATCAACAACACTATCACTACTACTGCTACTTCTACCATTGTTGCTGCAGCGTCTGCCACCAAATCAGCCCACCAACACTACTGCTGCTGCTACTCCTCCTCCTCTTACTACTACTACTACTACTACTACTACTACTACTACTACTACTACTACTACTACTACTACTACTATTACTACTACTACTATTACTACTACTACTACTACTACTACTACTACTACTACTACTACTACTACTACTACTACTACTACTACGACTACTACTAGTAACACTACTTTTACTAAATACTACAACAGCTTTAACTAATACTACTTCCTGAAGAGGAAAAAGAACAAACAAGAAGGCTCTTAGCATCAACATAAAACTGGAGTAGTCGTGTCACTGGCAGCTGAGGCATTTCCACCTTAAGAAGAGACACGTAAGAGGCTTGTCTAGAGTGTAACGACACTAACAAGAACAAAACAGCACTGTACCTCTGTACAAACCAGTCTCCGGTTAATAGCAAATACTGTTATAATATATTGGCCGGCGTGGTGCTGACCACATTACCTACCAAGTGCCGACTGGCTTATAAAATTTAGGTCTAGCCCTATACGCCCAATACGTGTAATGGCGTGGAAAAAGGTCATTGTTAAAATATTTGTGTCGTGAGGCTTTGTAGCTTGAAGCTTAGTGAAGGCGTTTCATAATTTCTGGATCCCCAAGTACAAGAGTTTGATTTCTGTAGTAGATGGTTTATATATATTTATTGGTCGTTAGTCAAGGTTTCAACTTCCCAAAACTTGGCTTGTCTCATAAAAGCTCCGTTTTTGTGCCAGCTTAAATCACACTAAATATACTTCACTTTTCCATTAGAGAACTGGTAAAAAGCAAGCCGGACGCAGCAAATCTTAAATATCACTCACACAAATTAAACGCACAAGGCAGCCATCAGAAGTTCTAACACCAACAGTTTTATGTCAGAATTACAAACACGATGCAGTCAGTGTGAAAGCCAGTATTGGATAGATTTGTTTTTAAAACAAACGTTATCGTGGTTCTCGAATATCAGTACGAGAGTCACACCAGGGACGAGATATGAGCTCAGCAAGTTATATTCTAAAGACAGCAGTGGGTGTGCACTGTAACCAACATTCAATGTGGAGACGGCACAGCATTTTGTGTACCTGTATGTCATCACCAAGAAGATGAGTTTGGTCAGCACGCTGGTCCCCAGGACAAGTCCAAAGAGAAGGATACAGAAGAGCAGTTTGACGATGGCATTGATGAACTTCCAGATGTTTCTCTCGGAAGTCGAAGAAGTCGACTGATCTCTTTCGGTTCTGAAGATGTCCCACCTGTGGATCCAAGGTGTCATCAATCATTTGATCACCAATCATTCAATCACTCAGTAAGTTAATAAGTTTTTCTACCATTTTATCAATCTATCTAACCATCTAAACATCCACCCATGCATCTGTCTGTCTGTCTGTTTGTCTGTCTATCTGCCTTCCTGCCTTCATGTCTGTCTGTCTGTCTGTCTGTCTGGTCTGTCTGTCTGTCTGTCTGTCTGTCTGTCTGTCTGTCTGTCTGTCTGTCTGTCTGCCTGCCTGTCTGTCTGTCTGTCTGTCTGTACTGATTATCACCTAAACAAAACGCTTACCCTCCAGGCTGGTAGTCGTCAATCAAAGTTGCTTTCTCTTCCTCTGCTTCTTCATAAACAGGAGGGCCCTCAAACTCGCAGCTGTCCGGTCGGTATCCATAGTTATCCATGGTTCTAATCCACTCGTTATGTTTGTTCTTTCGTGTTCTTCCCTATTTGCTTGGGCGACGTTCTTTAAAGTTACCTGGTTCGAGTTCACTGCATGTTATTGCAGTAACGATGTTATTTCAGTTGTCACGACCCCCGTTTATGTTCTCCGAGACTATGTTTTTCTAATTTCACAGTGTATGTCCCTTAAACCCTGTTCCTTATGTTCTCTAATTAGTTATTAATGTTTGTTTTCTATTACGATAACTTATATTTTCTCTTAGACAACGCACCTGCATCTTTCCCAACCCGATATTCTTGAATGTTCTTAAATGTGACTTTGACTTGTAGGTTCTTTGCTACACACCAGTAATGAAGGTTGTTATTCTTAGTTACACACCAGTAATGTAGGTTCTTGTTCTTAGTTACACACCAGTAATGTAGGTTCTTGTTCTTAGTTACACACCAGTAATGTAGGTTCTTGAATGCACAACAGTTTTATGTGTTTAGGTTCTTGAATAATACCAATCTTGTCAGGTTTTTTTTTTACGTACTTTTCAAGCAGGTTTTTGACTACATAATAGGTGTGTTTGTTCTCGATTGCTAATTTTGTATGTTCTTAACTGCATACTAATCTTGTAGGTTCTTGATTACAAACGAGTCTTGTAATTTCGTGATTACAGACTGTTCGTATAGGTTCTTGAAAACACTATAGTCGTATGTGTTCTTGATTAATAATCCTGTAGATTATATTTTGTTAGAAAGTAATGTGTCCATTCACCACAAACCTTGTCTGTTATAGCTGCGTTCTAATGCTTAGTATATTGTTTTCCAGTCTGTTGTTAATGTATTTCCAACCTATTTACTAGATATTGTTTTTATTTCTTTAATAGTTAAATTTAGATCTCTGATAAACCTGAATGTGTTTAATAATTAGTTTCTAATTAGTTTATAGTTAGTTACAACTCTGTTCGTTTCTTATATGTGATCTGTTTATTGTTCAGTTTGTAATGTATTTATTTCGTAGCTGTACCCTGTTTTTATTAAGACTCAGTTTAGTCATTCAGTTGTAATGTTTTTTGTTTCTTTACAATAGTCTATCAGTTTTTTTTTTTAACATCTCTTTCATATGCTTTTCTGTTGCTTCCTGTTCAACTTATTAATTATTCTTTTTTTTTTTAAATAGTGTTTCTAAAACTGGCGAGATTAACAGGATTTCAGGATATTTTCTTGACTGGTCTTCCAAATTATATTGTCAGGTACATCATTTATGAGTCGGCTAATACTGAAAAGTGTTTAAGTTGCTGCAATTCACGATGCTACCAAAGCTTCAGATCGTCTGAAAATAGTAATAAATAGAACAATCATAATTAGAATTATCATAGTAATGTTTGTAGCTCTTTAGTTCACCACTTTGTGGTTCGTCATCACGACAACACTCCCTGAATACAATATAAAAACATTAAAAATTACTAGAAAGCGAGAAAATGAAATGAACGCGGACAAATGCAACAGAAAGTTTCGACCTAAACATTAAAAAAAATTTTTTTTTCTTTAACGAAATTGAAAGGTCTCTATCTACAGCGACTAGTCGCTCGCACGTTGCACAAATCACGAACTTCGCAGCGGCAACGACTAGCATTAGGAATAATTATAACACCTGAACTCCTGAATCAAACGAAGAAGTCTGAAACAGAAGTCACAGCTTTCAAGGCTAGACTGTCAAATACAGTAAATCCTCGTTAAAACGAATTTCAAGATACTAAAAATGTCAAGATTTCATGTTAAAAGTCCGTGCTAACGGGGGACTTACAGGTCTATGATGAATAATAACATCTCAGCTGAGGCCCAAAATGTGTTGTTATCTGAGTGTTGGTCTCACGTTCGAGATCGTTCAACGAAGTTTTACTGTACTAAATTGCACAAAAGAAAGAAAATGATGACACAAATAAGTTATGTAATCCAGACGATGAAAGTCAAGAAAGCTTGCGCCACTTAAACGTCGCTTATTTTTCTTCAGCGATCAATGTTGACTCTGCATTTGCTCCAAAATGGATCACAAACAAGACATGAGATCCTCACCGTTGTCCCATAGTTTGTCTTCTCTCTGGCTGGCAAAGTCTGGCCAATCCTGTAAGACATGCTCTGGAGTTTGCTCTGATGGTGCACGAACCACATCCGGAAGAATTAGCAAAGCCCATTCGATGTACAAGTCTGCTCTTAGTTTGATATTGTCCTGGTCCGAAAACGCTGTTCATAATATCACCTTCAGCCACCCAAACGCCACTCTACGTATTAAATAAGTTGTGATGTCACACATTCTGATTACTTAAAACATGTTAAACTGCTCACGTGCAGGAGAGCTGCTGTAACGTAAAGGCTAGGTGCTCGCTTGCTAGAACGAAGATTTTGGGTTCGTATTCATATGGAGTGTGCCTTTTTTCACAATTGACCTTGGCTCTAAGGTTGACCCAGCCTGAAACTGGTATAAGGCAATGTCATGGAAAATAAAGGCAGCCTGTATGATTTGCCCTCATGACCCCTAGCACAGTAGGCCAGACTCACATATAACTTGTACAGGTTCTTTACTAACTGTCTTTACAGGGTTCCTGAGGTTAATCCATTCTAAGCAAGGTACCAGAAAAGTAGTTTGAATGGGGGGAGGGGGGAGGAGGCAACATAGACCATATTACCGTTCGGGATAAATCTAAAATCATGCAGGGTTATTTAACATTGAGGATACACTTTCATTCGAGTATATTTCCCTGAATATAGATTATATATTTACATATAGTTTAATGACATATATATATATATATATATATATATATATATATATATATATATATATATATATATATATATATATATATATTCAAGAGAGAGATCAAGGTCTAAAATATCGAATAGTAACAAGTAGAGCGCATTTGCAGACCTGCAGAACCGAATCACAGCTGCAGTGAACTAGGTTACACAAAAGATACTTCTTGTTAAATGGGATGAGTTCGGCTACCGCTTAAATGTTTGCCGTGCAGCAGATGGTAGCCATATTGAACACATATAACCTCCGTTTTAAGTTTGTTAACATTATACCCTCTCTCTCTCTCTTTCTCTCTCTCTCTCTCTCTCTCTCTCTCTCTCTCTCTCTCTCTCTCTCTATAAATATATATATATATATATATATATATATATATATATATATATATATATATATATATATATATCTGTTTCTCTCTCTCTGGTATGTATATTATTAATATGTGATGTATATTCAAGGGAATTTATATTAAAGAAAGTGTTTGCATAATTTTGAATAGCCTTGCAGATTGTCTAATGCGCCTCTAGTCTTGACAGGGTAATTCATTCACATCAATCCTAGGTCTTCACCAGCCAGTCATTCACATCAATCCTAGGTCTTCACCAGCCAGTCATTCACATAAATCCTAGATCTTCACCAGCCAGTTATTCGCACCAATCTTGGGTTTCCACCAACCAGTCATTCACACCATTCTTTTTTGTCCAATAGCCAGTCATTCACACCAATCTTATTTGTCCACCAGCCAGTCATTCACACCAATCTTAGGTCTCCACCAGCCAGTCATTCACACCAATCTTAGGTCTCCACCAGCCAGTCATTCACACCATTCTTATTTGTCCACCAGCCAGTCATTCACACCAATCTTATTTGTCCACCAGCCAGTCATTCCCACCAATCTTAGGTCTCCACCTACCAGTCATTCACACAATTCTTATTTGTCCACCAGCCAGTCATTCACACCAATCTTATTTGTCCACCAGCCAGTCATTCACACCAATCTTAGGTCTCCACCTACCAGTCATTCACACCATTCTTATTTGTCCACCTACCAGTCATTCACACCATTCTTATTTGTCCACCAGCCAGTCATTCACACCAATCTCAGGTCTCCAGCAGCCAGTCATTCACACCATTCTTGTTTCTCCACCAGCCAGTCATTCACATCACTCTTAGGTCTCCACCAGCCAGTTATTCACACCATTTTTAGGTCTCCACTAACCAGTCATTCACACCTTTCGTGGGTCTCCACCAGCCAGTTATTCACACCATTCTTAGGTCTCCACCAGCCAGTTATTCACACCATTCTTAGGTCTCCACCAGCCAGTTATTCACACCATTCTTAGGTATCTACATAACAGTCATTCACACCATTCTTAGGTCTCCACCAAACAGTTATTCACACCAAGTTTAGGTCTCCACCAGCCAGTTATTCACACCAAGTTTAGGTCTCCACCAGCCAGTCATTCACACCATTGTTAGGTCTCCACTAACCAGTCATTCACACCATTGTTGGGGTCTCCACTAACCAGTCATTCACACCATTCTTAGGTCTCCACCAAACAGTCATTCACACTATTCTTAGGTCTCCACTAACCAGTCATTCACACCATTCTTAGGTCTCCACCAAACAGTCATTCACACTATTCTTAGGTCTCCACTAACCAGTCATTCACACCATTCTTAGGTCTCCGTCAGCCAGTCATTCACACCATTTTTAGGTCTCCACCGGCCAGTTTTTCACACCATTCTTGGGTCCCCACCAACCAGTTATTTAAACCATTCTTGGGTCTCCACCAGTCAGTTTGGTTATCCCTAGACATTTATGACATAATGAGACAGACTGCACCCAGAAACTCTGAACCGTTTATCTTCAAAAGACTGTTACCATTCAGGATATGAAATTTACTTCTGAAACTAACTTCTACAAACACGTCTGTTGATGAGTGGGGACCATGAGTTAATGTGGGCGCGGTTTGAAATTCTGGCTGGCTAAGTCAACTATCGTGTGACTCATCTCTGGTAAACACTTAGTTCGTGATGTTTCTTGTCGTATTTGATGTTCGTCTTCAGAGCCGCGATAAAGAAATATAATGACTACATAGCAACTGAACAGGGATTGTGGGACTTATCCCGGGTGATTCTCATCCGAATGGTGGCACTTTGTGTCACCAGGTGTTTGTTGCTCGGTATGTGTTCCTGGTGGGGTTGAAAGTCAGTCAGTCGGTCAGTCAGTCAGTCGAGAAGACTACGTTAAAGATAGAACGACAACACTGTAAGAGCACATGAAATATGAATGCATCACTTCTCTCCTCCCACTCCACCACTCCTCTCCTCCCACCCCATCACTTCTCTTATCTAACACCATCCCTCCTCTCCTTCCACCCCATCCCTCCTCTCCTCCCACCCCATCACTTCTCTTATCTAACACCATCCCTCCTCTCCTCCCACCCCATCCCTCCTCTCCTCCCACCCCATCACTTCTCTTATCTAACACCATCCCTCCTCTCCTCCCACCCCATCACTTCTCTTCTCCCACTCCACCACTCCTCTCCTCCCACCCCATCCCTCCTCTCCTCCCACCCCATCCCTCCTCTCCTCCCACCCCATCCCTCCTCTCCCCCCACCCCATCACTTCTCTCCTTCAACACCATTCAAGAACCAAAAAAAGTGGCTAGTGGATTTGTTCTTCTGCCTGGCGTTCACCGGATGTAAACTGTGGGATATTTCTGGCTGCTCGTCCACTTCTGGACTTTGATCTTGTTCCAGAACTTTAATTCTGTGTGCACATCAGTTTTACAAATCGTGTTTATGTGTGTGTGTGTGTAATAAATATATTGCATGAGTAATTAGGTTCCTTGCCCCTCAGGCATATGCACTTTGATTTCGAAGGAAACACCCCAAGTTAGTCGTCTTCTGCGAATTCTTGATAGAGGCCAGTGGTCAGTTATCCCAAATAAGGCATCGGGACCGACATAGGGACTTAAGTCTTTCCCATTTTACCCCAAACTGGGGTCATTGAACCCACACGGGAAGACCCTTAATAGAATGTGTACTGTATGATATACATAGTCACCTACAACCACCACACACACACACACATACACACACAAAACAGAAGTAAACACTCTAAATCTATTCGTACATATCAACCCCCCCCCCCCCCCCAAAAAAAAAAAAATTAGGCACACTTTCAAAACTCACTCGGTTCAGTAAACACCTCTGGATATTGAAAAGGGATGCACTCATAGTAGTCTCTTCATTTCAGTTGTTCTGACCACAAAAACAGAAACGATATCTCTGTCATAGGGGACAAAAATCTTTCTCTTGTGATCAAACAACTCGTTTCTCTTTGAATAATGGCCTTGAGAAATACTATAATACTATGTACATATTCCATTCTCGTTAAAACAAAAAGCCCCAGTTGACAAGCTAAGATAGGGAAATGCTCATCTATCACCTTATCGCTAATTTTAAAAAAAAAAACCACTACGAATTTACATTGGATAAACAGGCTGTTCGTATAAATTTTTGGCGATTAAAAACTGAACTGTCTTTTTCGAAGTCAGTGACTCAGAAGCGGCAAATCACCTCATCTTCTTTAATGCGCAGGTGTTGTTTTGACGTCCTGCATGTTTTTTTCTTTCTATTAGGGATAGATGTGTTCGGTCTTGGAACAGTACCGTAGTGTATGAAAAACTCAACCACGCCTAGGGCTAATGGCGTCCGACAAGGGGCAGCAGTGGATAAAGAAATACACCTTACGGAAATATCAACAGATGAGCAGAAACAGCTAAATAGTATTATCTGGTAAACAATTGGATAAGAAACGCGGGAAGAGGTAAATGTGGACAGCAGAATTAGCAGATCCACAAATGATATTGAAAGATTCACTAACTTCATGTGGATGGACAACTGAGACAGAATGATGCAGTGAAGTGTGATGTCTGGGTGCAGTGAAGTGTGATGTCTGGGTGCAGTGAAGTGTGATGTCTGGGTGCAGTGAAGTGTGATGTCTGGAGAATAGAAGAGGAGTTTAGTGCTTACGTGTTATCAATTGTTAGATAAGACTGAGCTGCAGTATAGCAATAGTCGGTACAACCTGTTCTATGTCAACACCGAATGATAGGCCAAGTATACCAACCCCGATATTTCACGTGTGCAAACTGTTAACAGTGAATGATAGGCCAAGTATACCAACCCTGATATTTCACGTGTGCAAACTGTTAACAGTGAATGATAGGCCAAGTATACCAACCCTGATATTTCACGTGTGCAAACTGTTAACAGTGAATGATAGGCCGAGTTTACCAAGCCTGATATTTCACGTGTGCAAACTGTTAACAGTGAATGATAGGCCGAGTATACCAACCCTGATATTTCACGTGTGCAAACTGTTAACAGTGAATGATAGGCCGAGTATACCAACCCTGATATTTCACTTGTGCAAACTGTTAACAGTGAATGATAGGCCGAGTATATCAAACCTCATATCTCACTTGTGCGAACTCTGTTAACACCGAATGATAAGCGGAGTTTACAACCCTTATATTTAACTTGTGCGAACTCTGTCAACATAGAATGATAGGCCGATTTTACAACCGTGATATTTCACTTGTGCGTATTCTGTTAACAACGAATAATAGGCTGAGTTTACAACCCTAATATTTCACTTGTTCGAACTCTGTCAACACAGAATGATAGACCGAGTTTACAATCCTGATATTTCACTTGTGCGAACTCTGTTACCACATAATGATAGGCCGAGTCTACCAACCCTAATATCTCACGTGTGCGAACTGTTAACAGCGAATAATAGGCCGAGCATATCAAACCTCATATTTCACTTGTGCGAACGGCTCAGTGCAGAGCAGCGAATTTAAGAGGATAGTAGCCATATTCAAAGACAAGGAAATGCAACCTCACAACTGAATGTTGTGGCAGGGCGGATCAGGCATATATTCTTGGCTGGTAGCTGATCCAGGCGACAGCCTTTAATAAACATACCGACAGGGCAATGCCCTTCTTGTCCGGCAGCTTTGTTCTAAAAGTACAGGTGTTCCCTTTCATATGTAGTTAACAAATCAGTGGCGGGTCATGCTGTACGGTAAAACATTGTCTCTACATAAAGACAACCAACATCGCGTCATAAAGACAACCAACGTCCCGTCATAAAGACAACTCAACCTCCTGTCATAAAGACAACCAACGTCCCTTCATAAAGACAACCAACTTCCTGTCATAAAGACAACCAACATCCCATCATAAAGACAACCAACTTCCTGTCATAAAGACAACCAACACCCTGTCATAAAGACAACTAACTTCCTGTCATAAAGACAACCAACGCCCCGTCATAAAGACAACCAAATTCCTGTCATAAAGACAACCAACTTCCTGTCATAAAGACAACCAACACTCTGTCATAAAGACAACCAACTTCCTGTCATAAAGACAACCAACGTCCTGTCATAAAGACAACCAACGTCCTGTCATAAAGACAACCAACGCCCCGTCATAAAGACAACCAACTTTCCGCCATAAGACAACTCAACGCCCCGTCATAAAGACAACCAACTTCCTGTCATAAAGACAACCAACATCACATCATAAAGACAACCAACTTCCTGTCATAAAGACAACCAACGCCCCGTCATAAAGACAACCAACGTCCTGTCATAAAGACAACCAACGTCCTGTCATAAAGACAACCAACGCCCCGTCATAAAGACAACCAACTTTCCGCCATAAGACAACCCAACGCCCCGTCATAAATACAACCAACTTCCTGTCATAAAGACAACCAACTTTCTGTCATAAAGACAACCAACGCCCCGTCATAAAGACAACCAACTTCCTGTCATAAAGACAACCAACTTTCTGTCATAAAGACAACCAACGCCAAGTCGTAAAGACAACCAACTTCCCGTCATAAAGACAACCAACTTCCTGTTATAAAATTAACCAACGCCCGGTCATAAAGACAACCAACGCCCCGTCATAAAGACAACCAATCTATCTATGATCAGTCGCTTCTATCATGAGCTCATCCTTATCCTCTCCGTTCTATCCCCTAAAAATTGACACGTTTTGCTTTTATCGTCATCGTCGTTGTCATCATTATGATCTTCTTTTTTTTCTTGTTTTTTTTTCTTTCTTCTCCTTCTGCCCCTTTCTTATTTTCTTCCTTTTCTTTTTTCCTCCTCCTCTTCTTCTTCTTCTTCTTCTTCTTCTTCTTCTTCTTCTTCTTCTTCTTCTTCTTCTTCTTCTTCTTCTTCTTCTTCTTCTTCTTCTTCTCCTCCTCCTCCTCATTAACTACTACTACTACTACTACTACTACACTACTACTACTACTACTACTACTACTACTACTACTACTACTACTACTACTACTACTACTACTACTACTACTACTACTACTACTACTAGTACTACTACTACTACTACTACTACTACTACTACTTCTGCTGTTACTACTACTACTACTACTACAACTTAACTACTACTACTACTACTATTACTACTACTACTACTACTACTAATGCTACTACTAATGCTACTACTACTGCTGCTGCTACTTCTACTACTACTACTACTACTACTACTACTACTACTACTACTACTACTACTACTACTACTACTACTACTACTACTACGACCACTTTACTATTACTACTACTACTACTACTACTACTACTACTACTACTACTACTACTACTACTACTACTACGACCACTTTACTACTACTACTACTACTACTACTACTACTACTACTACTACTACTACTACTACTACTACTTCTACTACGACCACTTTACTACTACTACTAACTACTACTACTACTACTACTACTACTACCACTTTACTACTACTACTACTACTACTACTACTACTACTACTACTACTACTACTACTAACTAACTACTACGACCCACTTTACTACTACTACTACTACTACTTCTACTACTACTACTACTACTACTACTACTACTACTACGACCACTTTACTACTACTACTACTACGACCACTTTACTACTACTACTACTACTACTACTACTACTACTACTACTACTACTACTACTACTACTACTACTACTACTACTACTATTACTACTACTACTTCTACTACTACCACTACTACTACTACTACAACCATAGCTACGAAAGCTGCAACAGCTGACTGCTGCTGCTATCCCTCAACCTTTATATAACCCCCCCCCCCCTTTTTTTTTTCCCTCCCACCGAATTGTAAGACCACAGCCCATTGTTGTATGCTTTGTAGGCTGCATTTTCTATCGACGGATTAGTCAACCACAAGATCTCTTTTACCATTAGTAGCCGCTTACGACATATTTGGGAATGTAATGTTACTACTACAAAGGGCCTATGGAAGAAGAGGGAAAAAAAACGGGTCATCTACGTGACGGGAACACTTTTAATTATCTTCACAAAAACATAGGATATTTGAAGTTCCCCTGTGCCCTTCATTGTTTCCCGTATATTCAATAGCATTGGAAAGGATAGGCCTAATGATGACTGCAATCAATGTTCAGCTTAGGGCGTGTTGTCTAGATTGAATGTTCTCAACAGACTTCATTATTCCGCTGTGAGTCAAAGTTTAAAGCATGATTAATTGCATCGTGTATAATGTTTATGAAATTCAATTACATTCCAGTTCGTCATTGTTTCAGATAGTACAGATCGTGACTAGATAATTTAACGATTCTCACAGCAATTTTTATTAAAAAATAAAATCAATTGTTTTGCTTTAGTTTTAACGGATAAGTAGACCCTCTCCCCCCCCCCCCCCCCCCCCCCCCCCCCCCACCCCCCCCACCCGGATACTACAGCCACGTTATGGCCGGATTTTTTTCTACATGTTCGGGGTCTCTCTGTAAAATGGCTAATCACCCACAACGTTGAGCACGGCTTGCTGGGTAATGATTAGGCAGAGAGACTGGCTGGATCTGCACCACTGGGTGGTAAATTGATACATGACAAGACAGATGTGGTCAAGGCCCTTTGGGAACAAGCAACGAGAATCAGTAGAGAAAGAAGATTATTTTGACCTGGAGAGAATGAGGCATCTGGGTGTAACTAGAAGGTCTGGCTGACTCACTACATTCAGAGAAAAGGCAAGACAGACCAGATTGTGACCGGTTTCCTTCAGTTTTGGAACTCTTCACTGGCTGCTGAAGATGAGGACTGAGCACGCATGGTAATGCCCCGAGTGCTGTGATGTCAACTCTTGACTCAACTCAAACACTGAGCTCTCAAACGACAGCCTGTAACTTACGAGGTGACCCTCAAGGTTTTCCAAAACACTAGAATGGGAGAACATGCGGCAGAGTAAAGGACATTTTTCCACGCCGAGGCAAATATTAGTAGACCTATATTTAATATACAAATCTGCAATCGATGGGTGATGTGGTCAACACAACCTCTGCCTTTTTTTCCCATTACTTTTCCTGGTACCCATTAAGGCTGGGTCGACGGGGGTGCCAAGGTCATTAAAAAGGTTCTGTTCGGATTTGAACCCACGACTTTGGGATCTACAGGCGAGCAAAACGGCAGAGTCTGAAGTGTATAAAACTATCCAAAGAAAATATCATGTTGTGTCAGTAGACTTCTTCGTGACTTCGTTTTTCACGTCAGTCCCTCTTTCCTCTTTTTCTTTCATAGATTAACAGACATACAGGCTAGGCAGGCAGACAGACAGAAGACAGACAGCCAGACAGACAGATAGATAAATAGTTATATTCTACACAACCATTCACAACTCTCTCTCTCTCTCTCTCTCTCTGTTTGTATGAGTGTGTATGTGTGTTATCTGAGAGCACATCCTCCTGACTTCGAAGTGTCAAATCGAGTAAGACGTGACCTGAACACATTTACATGTTTCCAGCCTCCAGATGCGGACTAGGAAACTAATCTAAACATTGAGAGCGATCTCCTGGATGCAGTTAGGCATTCTGTCCAGACACATCGGTTGCTGGGCTTTAACCAGCTGTATCCAACTGTAGAATAGTTTAGCTGAAGCTAATTTAGTACTGCTGATTGTGATTTGTGTATGTGAACATTGGACCGTCAGCAAGATTAGGAAGATATCTCTTGCAAGAGATTCGTTTGATAGAAAATTTGCTTTCTTCTACTTTCCCCTCCTTTCTGCTTCATCGCCGTCTCATCTTTTTCTGCGACAACGACATCAACTACAAGTACTACCACCACCATACCTCAACAATCACAGCTACAACAATAGATAATATACTACTGCTGCTGCTTCTACTACTTCTACTATTACCGCTACAATAACTAAAACTACTACAACTTTTATGACCGCTGTTGTTTCTAAACTACTAACACTACTACAATCGCCAACACTACCACAACTAAAGCTATTACAACAACAACAACATGATCAACAACAACAACAACTACTACTACTACTACTACTACTACTACTACTACTACTACTACTGTGACTGCTGGCACGTTGATGTTGAGGGATATAAAAAAAAAAAGATAAGCTACACGACAACAACAACAACAAAAACAACACACACATACACACACACACAGAGAGAGAGAGAGGAGAGAGAGAGAGAGAGAGAGAGAGAGAGAGAGAGAGAGGCTAACGTTTCGACTAAAGTCTTTATCTAGTTGAGCTGAGAGCCGTGTTCACGTCAAATCAAAACCCAACACCTTTAACGTGAGTTTTAAAGGTTGGCTAGGTCCCTTGTGGTTACTCCCTGCCGCACCATTGTCTCCAAACAGTGATTGATAATCCATTCTATCTTATGCCTTGTTCACATGCTGATAACGGGTCTTTCTTTATCATGTCTCGTTGTTTATTTATTAAGTCTTTATTAAAGAACAGTTCATCAAGCAAACCTCTGTAGTGATGTGGCCAGAGGCTTCAACTGACACACCGAAGATCCACTGATAGAATCCATACCAGGGGGACTTCGTTTTTAGGACTTTAGTTATGGGATCGACGCAGCCTAAAATAGATACCAAGTTACTTCCTTGAAGACGATTGGCATGACGTTGACAACGTAGCACAACACGTGTAAGTTGGTCTATCCCCCCCCCCCCCCCCCACCCCACACAAGCACATGGGAGCTGAAACAGTACTGAAGAAAAAGCTTTTCTGGCGTGCCATGACGAGAGCAACATTCTGTAAAGGACTGCTGATTGATGGAGATGAAAGACCCGACAGCACATTGGCTAGATCTTGTCGATCTGAAGATCTTGGGTTCCAATCACCATGAAAGCTGATTTTGTATAAACGACCTTGGTTGTAAATTCCTCTCAATTTGAAACTGGTATTTTAAATATTTTAGAAAATAAACGTGTCCGGTTATATTTTCACCACATAACCCATCGATTGCCGTCTGGTCTTTAACATTTGGGACTTAGCTCACATGCCAAATGAACCAGGTGTGTAGAAGAGTCATTTTCCTACTTACTTTACTAATACTTCACAATAGAAAATCCATAGAAAATATTTTCATTACGGTCTGAGGAGGGTGGCCCTGCGGCGATATACCAGAGGATCTGGCCGACGCTCAACACTCAAGGAAAGGGCGAGATGGATGCACAGTCAGACAGTTGCTGGTACCATCGGAATTGGAACTCTTCGATTGTTGCTGAAGATGGGGACGGAGCGCTTGTGAGAATGTTTCGAGTGCTGTGATGTGGATTCTCAATTCAACATGCATAGATCGAAATATAATACCTTAAAAGAGCAATGCATGGGACTGCATGTGCCATTGGCTGTACGTTTTCAACAGTTATCATTTCCATCTTAGTTTCATTTTTATTACGAGATCATCGCCACAGGCTAACAGTAATCTTAAATCTCGTTTTCAACATTTCCGTCATCCCGTAAATAACGCATTAACATGCAGGATGTGTTAACAATTACACATCTACTTGGAAGGAGAGAAAAAGAGGGAAGAAAAAGGGCGGAAAAAAGGGAGGAAGTGGCGGGGGAGTCTAGTATGCTCAGTAGTAAAGCTATTCGAATGTCACACGCACACATATATATATGTGAAGCTCTCTGCCTGCGACTAGCTGGTATGAGGGGAGAGGCCAAGCCGTACGAGCTGAAAGCCTAAAACGACACAGAATTCGTATCTTTTGTATTTTATTTTACAAAATCTAAGTTTTCCTTTCCTTGGTTACAGTCTGCGGGACTAACATATCAAGGATGAGAATAAATACATTACAACTTCAGGAAACCCATATCAGACGAATAATCATGTTAAAAAAAAGTAAAGAACCCTTCTTCACACCTTCAGGCGTACTGGGAAAAAAGACAAAATGTATATTTTATAGACCTATCGGCACTTAGGGGTGATGTGATCAGCACCAAGCTGGCCGCATTTACTTCACAGGACTGTCCCTGGGATCTACTAAAGGCTGTGTCGATCCGGGAGCCAATGCCATTTTTTGAAGAAAAAGAAAATAGTCTAGCTCTGTATAGCCAGATAGCACAGTTATATTATAACACCACAAGTTTGAGGTTTTTAAACAACGGATTATCATCATGGCAAACCGGTAGTAACCCATAAGTGCTCCGTTCTTTTTTTTAACTCAAGTCTCAGTCAGAAAACACAGGCTCTGTACACCGGCGAGGATTCTAAAATATTTTGGGTAGATTTTTTATTTAACTCCAAATTTTGCCCGGGCAGCACCGTTATGCTACTTTTTTTTCGATTTACAACTGCCAAGGGATTTTTTACGTGTGCAACAGTGCACACGGGCGTCCGATCGATCTCATACCCAGAAACCAGGGGAAATTACCAAGTCCACGTTAAAAAAATCCCAGCCTTTACTAGGGATTGAACCCGGAACCTCTAGCGCTCGGGGCGGACACCATGCCTTGAGACCACACAGCCTTTTTAGGACACCACAAAACGGTGACGAAGTGAGATGTAGTCCAGTCTGGGTTGGTCTGATTGGTTAGAACAGTCAATTGCGAGTGCCCCAAACATTACTTCTCTGGAAGTTGAAAAGTGTATTTGGGATTTATTCTGTTGGCTTAGCCTCCAGATTAAGAATTCCCCTCCCAACCTTCCCTTTTCCCCCCAATTATCTTTAGATGGTTAAACTTTCAGGTACAAACTGGAACAGATCTCACCTCCTCTCTCGCATTCAAATATTGTTGCAACACTTGTTATCATGCCTTTAATCTGAACAAAGCATCGGTTCTCCAGATCACGACTCTTCAATCCTATCTGTGCAAACCAAAGCAGTCCCTCTCTTCTACCAAAACTGTATACAATAGTTACTGTCACAGAAAAAAAGACGCTATAAGACAGCGACTAGATGCTGGTCTGTCGACCTGAAGGTGTCGGGTTCAGATCCATATCCAGGTGGGCTTCTTCCTCTCCTTGGGTCCCAGGTTGACCCCGCCTAAAATGGGTTTTGGAAAATGTCCCAACAAGTGAAGGCAACAAGTTATTGATCTGTGATTCTGTCAATCGTATGCGATATTGAAACATGACAGCCTACGATTGTCGACACAAGTGATGATGATGATATAAAGCCAGTTTTAATCTATGGCTGTGAATCCTGGACGAAAAGTGCACAAGTCAAACACTTTCTCGAGGTCTCGGGGATGTGATTTCATAGAAGAATGCTCAAAACTCCTTAGAGAGCTAAAATGAATATTCAAGATGTTTTGAAAAACGTGAGCGTTTGAAAACAATTGATCACATCTCACGGAGAGATGCAGTCCATCTTTGTTTGGTCAGATTGTAAGAACGAAGAGTGGGGAAAATGTTGTGATGTTTGGACAAGATTATGGAAAGAAAAATAAAGACAGACAACGTGAAAAGATTCTTGCCAGTCTTTTGCCGTGGCTTGGAAGGACGTCAGTACACAAATTGATACTTGCTGTTGGAAATCACAAGTTGTGGAGAGGCATGATCACCCATGTCAGGCAGCAAAGCAGCTGATTGCAATAAGAAGCGCATCAAGGCATACACAGATCGCAAAATAAGAGATGTATTTATGTTCTGGGTGCGCCTTGCACTATAACTTCTAAAACGAAGGTAGAATTGACTATAGAAAGTCGTATTTACAGAACAGGGCCCTATGTAAACTGGACAGGGTGTCAGACAATCGGCAGTTCGTGTGTGGAAAGATGTGGACTGAAGTTTTCTGGGTTGAATGCTTTTGCAATCGGTTTATGTCTTCTTCGGGATTTTGCAAACCAAACCCAACACTACTAAATTCAATAAACCAAATGCTTAATAGCATTATAATTTTAAATTAATCTTTACTGTTTAGAGAAAATTATCATTTACAAATTTTATGTTTCTATTTAATTATATTATATAATAAGACTAAATATCGAATGCTATTTCAATCAGGGTGCCAGTGCAAAAGGTTTCAGGCGCCATGTTAGCCATGTGTCTCGTAGGTTGCAAGTAATCTCCTGAAAGGTAACTGCGCCTGTCCTGACGGTGACCACACGACCCAGCGAGTGTGGATTGAGTTAATAAAATACGATTGCAGTATCATATGCCCCATGCTTCATCAGTATGTAGCTGATCATTTGCAGAACGTCGCTCTCAGTATTTTCTACCGGAAACTATTTTGCACTAGCTCTCCCGCTTCATGCACGTTCATACCCAAGGAGTTATGTGCCAATCTCCGTGTTGGTCGGTCACGGTTCCTCCTTCCTGGTACCATGCCTTCTTCTATTTTTTTTTTTCAATCAGCCTTGGCGCTTGATATGACCAAAATATTTCGGCTTCTGTGACAGCATGATGTTTATCAGCCAATCTTGCTTGATTCTCAAATCTTTTAAAATGTCACTATTTTTTCTCTTCTTTGTCCGTGGTATTTATTCTGTGAATCTTTCTGTTGCACTTCAGCTCAAAAGCCCATGTTTTCTTCCCCGAGAACTGGGAGATGGTACTTGACTCAGATACGTATGTTGCCACAGGGAAGATGCAAGATCTCACAATTTGAACTTTGATTTCCTTGCTGATGTTTAACCATACACTTTTAATGCTGTTTAACCTACGCATTGCTATGGCCATCCTCCTTCTGATTCCTATCCAAGTCTACATGATATCTATTATTATGCGTCATAGCTCGAAAATGGTCCTTGAATGAAACTAGACAGACAAATCGATGGAAAATATGACATATATGGGGGCGGGGGGCGGGACGACCACAATTAACACCAGTACACATCAAAAGGAAGCAACCGTGGTGTAGCAGCTAGGCCATCGCCTGCGGATCCGAAGGTTGTGGGTTCTACTCCTGACAGTGGTCGGCATTTTTTTAAAGAAATGACCTTGGCTCTCAGGTCGACCCAGTCTTTAATGAGCACCAGGTAGAATCCTGGGAAGTAAAGGCGGCCGGCATAATGTTTACCACATCACCCACCTAGTGCCGACTGGTCTATAAAATCTAAAGACGTAGAAAAGGGTCTTACTCATTAAATATTGTCTAAATTGATGCCGGTACAGACCCCAAAGTGTTTTTGACAATAGCGCCACAAATGAGGGCTACACTTGGTGCCAGTACTCCTTACCATTTCGTACCACACACACACAAAGTTCTGCTTTGACTAATAAAGAAATATGTCTAAAATACATCATTACCTGACCTGGTCCACAATCCAGTCACAAATCAAATCCTCACTAATCGACGCATCTCGAACAACTCATAAATGAACTAACAAATACCTAGATAGTTGAGTACAATAGGAATAAGGTTGGTGGCTACAGGTAGAGAGCCCGGTGTGGGATCATGCAGTTGTGTGGGTGTGGGGGCAATGGTAGTCACAATGTACACACAACCCCACGACGTGGTTGGGAAGGTTCCTGTTTGCTCTGCTGCAAGTGTCTTTACAATTTAGAATACAGAGCAGGGATCTATGTATGGAGGAATCTGAATGTATGCAGTATGAGGTTACAAGTGTGAATTCTTTTATTTGTTGGATGATGGAGGTAGGGCACGTAGGTGGTGGTTGCAGGTAAAATATATACAAACAGAACAACTTTATTTTGAAAGGGTTAAGAAATTGAGACCTAGGCCGGCCCACACTATGCCCTTCTGGCTCACTCTTTGCATACATCCGGCCATACATTTTTCATTACATATATAATTGGAGTTCTTAACAAGGCGAAAGAAAATATAAACTATTCTTCAAATGCTAAACTTAAAATGAGGAAATAGTCTTCTTAATATAAGTCAGTTTACTTTTATGCTTGTCAACTGTGCCTGATTTCCTTTATGGAGTTTGCGAGGTCGACCTAGCCTGAGTTGGTCATCAGCTAATGTCCAGGCAAGAAAGGCCGCCTGAGTGCTGTCCACTGAGCCCAAATGGTTTTTAGAAATAATTCTTAAATTAAATACCTGATGCGGGCGAGGCTAAGCTGCCTGGGTTATAGTAAATAGACACTAGAACATCTATATTAAAGAAAGTGTTTATACCACCACAGGGAAAACAAGGCGACCTTCCAATCAAGTTGTAAATAGACCATCAGTATATGAACTCAGATTGCTGCTGTAGACCATCAATATATGGACTCTGATTGCTGCTGTAGACCATCAATATATGAACTCAGATTGCTGCTGTAGACCATCAATATATGAACTCTGATTGCTGCTGTAGACCATCAATATGTGAACTCTGATTGCTGCTGTAGACCATCAATATATGGACTCTGATTGCTGCTGTAGACCATCAATATATGAACTCTGATTGCTGCTGTAGACCATCAATATATGGACTCTGATTGCTGCTGTAGACCATCAATATATGAACTCTGATTGCTGCTGTAGACCATCAATATATGGACTCTGATTGCTGCTGTAGACCATCAATATATGAACTCTGATTGCTGCTGTAGAACATCAATATATGGACTCTGATTGCTGCTGTAGACCATCAATATGTGAACTCTGATTGCTGCTGTAGACCATCAATATATGGACTCTGATTGCTGCTGTAGACCATCAATATATGAACTCTGATTGCTGCTGTAGACCATCAATATATGGACTCTGATTGCTGCTGTAGACCATCAATATATGAACTCTGATTGCTGCTGTAGACCATCAATATATGAACTCTGATTGCTGCTGTAGACCATCAATATATGGACTCTGATTGCTGCTGTAGACCATCAATATATGAACTCTGATTGCTGCTGTAGACCATCAATATATGAACTCTGATTGCTGCTGTAGACCATCAATATATGGACTCTGATTGCTGCTGTAGACCATCAATATATGGACTCTGATTGCTGCTGTAGACCATCAATATATGGACTGATTGCTGCTGAGGAGATGGACGAGCACACACAGGAATGTACAGAATTCGGTTACGCCAATTTCTGGTCCATTCATTCATTTTTAGCTATGTTTTTAGCTTCTCAAAGAAGGGTTAAATAGGATTATGTCGGAACAACGGGAAAAGGTTTACGGCGGGAAGTCAAAAGGAAGTGAAGAGAGGAAAGTTTGACCCGTCTTTCAGGACAATAGTGTTTTATTGCGCTATGGGGAGGCATGGGACCTACAGCCCTTGACGACGGCAAGTGTAACTAGCAAGACCCGCCAGAGTTTTAGAAAAATTATAGCAAAATGTCTTCACAATTATAGCGTGGGATTTTACGACATTTGTTACTATCATTTGTATTTAACGTGTTTCTTCTCAGACGCCCAACTCTCACCATTTCTGCATTTATTTCTTCAATAATGGCGTAAGTCGTAGATGTCCGTATAAGTGACGTCATTTCTGTCAGAGACTAGGCGTAGGGCCCGATTTTGTTTCACTACCATAAAGCGAATTGATGAGAACACAAGCCTGACAGACGAGAGTTTTTAGTCTAATCGTGAGCTTTTTGTCCTCCCAAACTGTTTTTGTTAATTATGCGCATTCTTGTTGCTGCCTTACCTATCCTGATGTTGCTTTCTTGGTCACCATGCAAGTGTTGATGATTTATCATCTCAAATGATCACCAGCATCCCATATCAAGTCAGTGTTCTTGTTCTGTCCATGTCATATGCCAAGCTATCCACACATTTACCTTTGTCTTCAAAAAACACTTTTCTCATCAAGTTTCTATCTGTCACTATGTTTTCAAATTTATTCATTCTTCCCAATATGGTGTATGCCAAGATCTTTAACCAGTCTGAGCAATGATTAGGGTCATACTCACAGCATTTCTGCCACCTCCACTGGGGTCATTATGTCTATATTCCAGTCATCTCCTTGTGAGATGCAATTTTTCGTTATCTGAAGCCCTACTCTAGCTCTTGCCAGGGGCCGCAATTTAGCCCGGCCATAAATATGGTCTAATGGGTGAACGCGGTTTCCGGGACCTCTCCACTGGTGATCCTCATCCACATGGTGGCACTTTGTGTCATCGAGTATTTATCGCTTGTGTGATGTCTTGGTGGGGTCAAACTTACGTACTTACGTCCACAGGTGATCAGATTTCCCTTGATGCATATAACAGCTTTCCCATGGCAAATAGTGCCAGTTCTATACTGGTTAACTGTTGTGTTGATTCTGTATTTAATTGAGCAATATTTTATTGATAACTGCAGACATGTGTAATCCCAGTGTGTGGAGTTCTGCGTCAGTAAATTCAGGCACTTCTGTTTCTTTCTTTAAGACTCGATGAAACAGCCTGTGACGCGTGAGTAACGAGGGTCTAAGGAAGACCAATGCTATAAAAGTAAACTGCTCAAGTGCCTCGAGCCACTTGAGTGAACCTTTGGGAAAGTCTTAAATTAACACAACTTTCCTATTCATTCCAAAAGTGTTTAACAATGGAGCCCGTAAGCACTGGCCAGTGCGGTTGTCAGGCATTTCATTTGAAAGCCTGCAACATTAACAGGACTTCAAGCGTCAGGTGTGCTTCTTGTTTATGGCTGAATTAGTTGATCATCAACTTTTTTCTTGGAGGAATAAATTATTTGTTCTTCTGTCAAACCATGAAAACTTGTTCTTAGTAATTACACTTCCATTGCCATTCGACATTGTTAAGCTTGTCCACTTACTGTTTTTACTTCACACATACATTATTACAGATATCACGGCTGTAAGATTTCTCCTGTGACATTTTAAATGGCCAGCTTCACTGAAAGAAGCACCACAACCATCACATTTGTAAAGAATTCTCACCTGTATTTCTCTTGTGAGCTGTAAGATTATTTTGTCTAGCACAGAAACACCACAATCATCACATGTATAAGGTTTCTCTCCAGCTTGTCTTTTATTGCGACATTTCAAATTGCCAGTATGAAAAAAGCATGTTCCACAAACATCATGTTTATAAAGTTTCTCTCTTGTATGTCTTCTTTTTTGCCTGCTCAGGTTACTAGCGTGAAAAAAAAAAAAAAAAAAAACACACGTGCCACAAACATCACATGTGTAAGGTTTCTCTCCTTAATGTTTTATCTTATGATGTTTAAGATTGTAATGTTGAGCAAAAGAAATCCAGTAAACATCACATTTGTTAGGTTTGACTCCCGTATGTGTTCTCAGGTGGTATTTTAAATAGCCAGCTTCAGTGAAAGAAGCACCACAATCATCACATTTATAGGATTTCTCTCTGGTGTGTATTCTCTTATGACACTCAGATTGCCACTCTGTGAAAAAGATGCACGACAATCATCACATTTAAAAGGTTTCCCTCCTGTGTGTATTCTCTTAAGACACTTCAGATTGCCAGACTGGTGGAGGAGGGGGGTGGAGAGGGAAAAGGAAAGGGGGGGGGGGGGGGACACCGTAATCATAACATTTTTTAGTTTCTCTTTGGTGTGTATTCTCTTTTCACACTTCAGATTGCCAGACTGGGGGGAAAAAGCACCGTAATAATAACATTTATGAGTTTCTCTCTGGTGTGTATTGTATTCTCTTATGACACTTCAGATTGGCAGACTTTGAAAAAGACGCAACACAGTCCTCACATTTATGTGCCAAACCCGTGTTTGTTTCCTTGTGACCCTGTACATTGACCTTTTGAGTAAAAGAAAAAATGTGGTCGTCTTCAGTTTGCCCTGAAATACTTTGGGTAGATTTTTAACTCCACATTTTGAGTCGATTTCCAACTGCCAGGAGTTTTTTTTTTTTTTTTTATATCCTCCGAATAACGGGCACTAAAGATGGCGGCTGCAAAATATCCTTTCGAGTCACAGTCACGTGACTTAATTTGCGGTTCTCCGGCGACTACCGCCACCGCCCCGAGGCTCCCACGCCGCCTGGATTGGGGCTAACTAGATGGCTAGGACTCACGAGCAAAGCTTCAGGAGATGCGGAAGTTGCTACTCGTAGGTCCTAGCCATCTAGTTTAGCCCTAATCCACGCCGCGTGAGCGGCGTGGGGGCCTCGGGGCGGTGGCGGGAGTCGCCGGAAAACCGCCGGAGAACCGCAAATTAAGTCGCCGAAAGTGCGCAATTGACACGTGACTGTGGCTCAAAAGGATATTTTGCGGCCGCCATCTTTAGTGCCCGTAATTCGGAGGATAGCCGTTTTTTTTTTAACGTGCGCAAGAATACACACGGGCGTCCGATTTAACCATCCAGAGATCAGAGAAAGTTACAAGACGTCTACGTGAAAAAATCCTAGCCCTCACGGAGCCTAGACCCGGGTCTCTAGCACTCGATGCGGACACTCACCATACCTCGAGACCACCCAGCCTCCCAGTGTGTCTTCTAGGCGGTTTGTGATGACAGCCATGTCCTGTAAATCGCCTACTATGTGAAGCTGATAGAGCCATGCCTCAGTTTGTATGGCTCTACTTCGAACAGCACCATAAAATGGCGGCCATAATATGATGCCACATTCTGGCAATAAAATATTCAAAAATATCCGAACGGTGTTCAGGCGTATCTAAAGTACGGACTTTCTGCCAAGGAACAAATCACGGCAAAACTAGGAATACTTGACAATCAATATCAACATTGCACACGGTAGTAGCAGACGATAAATACCGACCGTTGACAATTTCGAGAGTTTCTGCAAACGATATTAGCGACCGTTTACAATTTCGAGACATTACAGACGATAAAAGCCGATTAGCAATACTGTGTTCTTCCGATTGGAGGATTTAGCAGCGGTAGATGTCAGACTTGTCGGCATGCGCAAAACGCGATTAAACTCATCGCCGAGCGTATCCCCCCGCGCCGCGGATGGGGGGCTAAACTAGGTGCCTGGGACTCACGAGTAAAGTAATTGGAGGAAGTTGCAGGAGATGCGGTAGCTGCCGCTCATGAGTCCCAGCCATCTAGTTTAGTCCCCATCCGTAGGGTCAGGATACGGTCGGCGGTGAGGCACACTCGCAGAGGCAGGTCCACAAGTAACATATCGCTGAGACCCTGTTAGAGCATTTGTTTCGTTATACGGAGTCGGCATATATATTTTTAATAGAACTGAGCTCCCATCGGATATTTTTGGATATTTTATGGCCAGAATGTGGCCAATTTAGCTCTCTTTCGAACGGCATCATATTATGGCCGCCATTTTATGGTGCCGTTCGAAGTAGAGCCGTTTGTATTGTGTACATGTATTGTTTATCTGTTGCCTCAGCTATGGAGAAAATCATTTAACAATTCCGTAAAGGGAAGGCTGTCAGGTTTTGACACAGATGGACATGGACGCCGCCATTACAGCCTCTGCTTCCGGTGCACCGTTCCCAAATTGATTAAAATGTTTGTAATTTTGTGGGTTTGGGAGAATTTGTTTTAGTGAATGGTCGACACTCATGTAGTTTTCGAAAACACTTAAAGTGGTCTGCAGCCCGCAGTTGAATTAAACCATAGCTGTAGAATTAAAATAGGGGGAAGGGGGGGTTGGGTATGGAGGGCGTGTCAGAAATGAAAATAACGGAAAAAAAGGGGCGGGGTGCGGACACATTGCAGAAAGGTTGAGAGCAAGGCGTGTGAGAAGAAGCGCATTAAATGCAAGTGATGGCAACAACTGTTCTAAAATCCGATACTCCATTTTTCCTAATGTGATCAGGTCTCGCTAGTCACAGCGACATGGACTGTGACTCCCATGCTCCCCACAGCACAACGTTATACCATTTTCGGAAAGATGAAAAGTTTCCTGCAGTTGTAGAAATTATGGCCCTGTGTTTAGATGCAATGAAATTGATCTGAAGAATCTGAGCACCTATCGACATGTCTGGAGTGCAATGATCATATCCCAACTAACAAGCCAAACTATGACTGTTTGATTAAATGTTGAATTAGTAATCGACATCACAGCACTCGGGACACTCCCATAGGTGCTCAGTCACCATCTTCAGCAGCAAGCGAAGGGTTCATGTTCTGATGGCACCAGTAACCGTCCGATTGATTGTATGTCCGTCTCATTCTTTGCCTGAGCGTTCAGCGTCGGCCAAATACTCTGGCAAATCCTCGCAGCGCCATTCTCCTCTGACCGCAATGATCTATCTGCGATTTCACACTGTTCACTCGCTCAAAGTTTTGATCGGTATGAGAACGGTGCACCGGAAGCAGTAGCGACGCCCAGGTCTGTTTGCTTCGAAACCCGACATCGTCTTTTTTATTGAATTGTTGAATTATTTCTCCCACAAGTTATTCAACAGCAATAAAAACTACACATAATACACGTCCGAGCAGAGGTCTATTGTAGCAACAAAAAGCGTTTTTAGTTTGTTCGTTAAGCTGATTTATATTAGTCAGTTAGACTGCTGTTGCCAGTGCCTGTGACTGATATTGTGTTATCAGCTGTTATCCACCACTTCCACATTTGCATCTCTACTTTTCGCTTGTCTCCCTACGCCAGTGGGATTGTTATTGGAATGTTACATTTAATGTTGCAAAAAGCATTTTATACGTCTCTCTATTTCGCTCGTCACCCATGTGTTTAATCCCCCGACTGATGCATTTATTCATTCATTCACTAGTTTTTCCCCTGAGTGCTGGAGGTCCCGGTTTCAGACCCCGGGGAAAGCTGGGTTTTTTTCACGTGGACTTCTAGTAATGTCGCCTGGTCTCTGGGTAGTAAGATCGGACACCCATGTGCATTGTTGCGCACGTAAAATATACCTTGGCATATAAAATGTCCAGCAAATGAGAAACTGCATCATTACCAATAGGTCCTAGTGTCTACCATCATTTGCCTAAGGCTTTATGGAATACAGAGTTCAGGAATGCCGGGTTTGGGATTACAGTAAAGAGTTCAGAAATGTACACTATGTGTAGAATCACTAAGATACTTATGATGAGTTAACTGTTGTTATAAGTGTCAGGACTATGTATTATCTATCTTTGGAATATTTTAAAGCTGTTAATATTTATGTGTTTTCTTTTCTTTACATAATTGTGTAATTCTCCATTCCTTTCGGGTTATTGCATACAAGATTTTCTATAGATCTCTAACAAAAAAATCCAGTTTTTATGTGATGGATAGTAAAATACTATCTTTTGGCAAAATAGAAGAGACTTAAGTTGATCTCGCTCCCACAGCTGGTCACATTTCTGCTAGAGCAGCTCCACATGGTGTCCGAGTCTTTGATAGAGTGGATAGTAAAATTGTATCAAGTATAAAGACAGAACAGCCTGAAGAAGATTTAGAATATCCAGATGTTCACAGTTCAGCTAAAGAGACAGACTGAAAGCCTCATTACTGATCAGATGGAGAGTGAAATACCAGCATTTGTCAAGACAGAACAACCTGAAGTTTATATAGACTACCCAGGTAAGGGTAACAGTATTTTAAATACAGCATAATATGATACTTTACTAATGAGGACATCATCATTATCATGTAGCAGGTCTTTTGCAGGACATCGCTCTCATCACTGTCATACTGCAAGAAACATGGTCTCTCGCCAGCTCTCCCGCATCGTGACCATATTCAAGTAGTCACTTATATCCTGTGCCCCATCTTTGTGTTGGTCGGCCACAGCCCTCTCCTTCCTGGCACCATGCCTTCTGCTATTACATCTTCCAATCCACCATGATGCTTCTGATGACCAAAATATTTCTAAAGCTTCTAAGACAAGATGATGTTCTATAGTCAGTCTTCCTTGATGTTCAGATCTTTTAAGATGTCAATATTTCTTTTCTTCTTTGTCTTTGGTATTCTGATAATCTTTCTATAGCATTTCAGCTCAAAAGCCCATATTTCTTTCTGAAGAAAATGAGGACATAAACAAGCATATTTCATTGTCTTGTCACTGAGTCATATTAGCAAGACATGCTTGCCTGCCATTCCAAAGATCTTGGATCAAATCCATATGGAGGTAAATTTTTATCATTAGCCTTAGATTTAATTATCATGCTAGCCTAAAACTAGTCCCTGTAGTCGTCCTGGAAGGTAAAGGCAGACAGTGTGATGCTGATGACATCATACACTGAGTGCCATTTGGTCTATGAGTAGCACCATATGCCAAATATATTATTGACACCAGAAGATATTTTACTTATAAATAATCAGAACATGAACACTCAGTTAAACCTCACAAATTGCAGTTCACTGTTTTACTGTACATTGACAACAGAAGTCTTAGGCTAACCCCATGATCCTTTTACTATGTGTAGCACATTTTTAGGTTTGTCCAGATGGTTTGAAATCTGCATAGCTGTCTTTGAAAAAAAAAAAAAATAGATCACATCATTCTGGTGTCGAAGAGAGGAGTAACCCATGCCTGTCATGATGACATATGTGATTGTAAATGTGTGATGATCTTTTGTGTAATAAATCTTAAGAGGCAATCTTCTTTTCAGTCTTTTTTTTTGCTTTTTTAAGTTTATATTTTTAAAATACAGCAAATCAAATGCTATTGTTTGGATTTATTAGATTTCTGAAGTAGTCTTATTTTTGTTTGCTTGTCTACTTCAGACTGTGCTCTGCTACTCTATATCAGAGTTCCTCAACCTTTTTACACCCCTGGCCCACCAAAATGAGGAAAATTGTTTCGTGGTTGATCTGACAGCTAACTAAATACAGAAACAAAAACATATAGATGATTTGGTAAAGACAGGGTCACAGAATGACAGTTTTCAGTTAATGTGACATTCCCTCTGACATGACAGCTCTGCTTCTAAGAGACCCAACTACCTGAGGGCCAAAGGTAGATGCACCACTTTGTGAAAAGAATCCACACCTCCAGTCTGCTACCAGTCACTCATTGAAGTATTACTTACCAACCTCCAGTTAACCATGGCAGTCCGTAGAATTAAGGTACTCCGCCCTCCGTCGACGAGCATTCTCGATATCTCCCCATCGCAACTCCACGCTGGTCAACACACACAAATTTACAACAGAACTTTCTATAGCAATTAAAGACACCTCGTCAACCAGCATACCACATAGCAACAACTTTGCCGACCCCGACACACAGGGGCAGACACAACCATCCATTCTAGAAAATCACAATGGCAGAATTATTAAGTCCAACTTATGAGCCACACCACATTTAGCAGACAGTTTATGAGCTCCAACAGAATAAAATATATTGTTAAAACTGTGACACACGTCCATGCATCACTGGGACTCAAACAATTCGTGGACATTTCCAAACACATAGACTGACTGGAAGCGACTAACTTAAGCTACCATGGGATCATTCCACATGCTGTCGGCCCACATGGATTTCACAATATCTGTGATGGACTGTGGTGATATGTCCACAAGCTAGTCGTGAACTTCGATACATGTTTCCTTAGCTGCAAGTGGCTCACGCTCCACTCTCTTCCAGTGGCCAAAAATGTTTACATTCACAACCCATCGACACAGCATGAATGCCCGTGTATACCCATGCTTCACCAAGCTCTGGCTTTATTATTATCCTTTACACACCACAGTGACTTTCATACACAACAGAAACAAACTTCTATTAAGCTTATATTGGATGTTGTTACTTCTAAACGACTCTACCTAAGTGTCAGTAGTATTCAACCAATCAAGCAATCTCTGTATGTGTTGGAAAAGTGCAGAAAAATAAAAAGAACAATCAGAAAAATCTTTCACATAGATTTGAAGTGCTATTGCTACTGAAGTTGATCAAATGAACAGCCATTTGCAGTGGTGAAGAGAGTGAATCCAACTGTGATGTTTTACTTATTTTACTCAAAATACAAATATACAGAGTCACAAGAGAACAACAAAAGGTTTGAGACCTTGTAAATAGGATGTGTTTGGTTCTTCTTTTGCAGAAGCTGACAATCTAGAGAGTCATGAAAAAGGACAAACAGGAAAGAACCTTTACACATGTGATGGTTGTGGTGTTTCTCTTCCTGCACTAGGCAGTCTGAAGCAAAACAGAACACGTACAGGAGAGAAGCCTTACGAATGTGATGTTTGTGGCTTTCCCCTGCTCAAGTTGGCTATTCAAAATTTCACAAGTTAACACACACAGAAGAGAAGCCTTACAAATGCGGCTTTTTGTGAAGCATCATTTAATAGATCTAGAAGTCTGATACAGCATGAACGGAGACATACAGGAGTCAAACTTACAAATGTGATGTTTGTGGTGATTCTTTTATCCAAGCTGGTAGTCTGAAATATCACAAATAAAAACACACAGGAATCAAACCTTTACAATGTGATGTCTGCGGTGCTTCTTTTACCACAGCAGGTGTCATCTTTCAAATCACAAGAAAACACACACAGGGGAGAAACCTTATAAGTGTGAGGCTTGTGATGCTACCTTTGCTTTTGCTTACTCTCTGAAACTTCACAAAGAGAACACATACAGGAGACAAAACCGCACAAGTGCAATGTTTGTGGTACTTCTTTCACCACAGCATGTAATCTTACACGTCACAAGAAAACACACACAGGGGAGAAATCTTACCAATGTGATGTTTGTAATGTTTCCTTTGCTTTAGCTCAGACTTGAAAAATCACATGAGAATCCATACAGGAGAGAAACCTTACAAATGTGATATTTGTGATTGTTTTTTTCGCAAAAGTGATCATCTGAAAGGTCACAGGAGTAGACACCACAGGAAAAAAAAACCTTGATAAATGTGATATTTGTGATAAACACAAGGAGAAAAACCTTGATAAATGTGATATTTGTGATGCTTCTTTTGCTACAGCTGTCATTTTAAAATTTCCATGTGAGTTCTGGGGTCCCAGTGTGGACCTAGCAAGTGGCCGGGTATGACTACCAGTTGTACTGTATTAATGATCTTTCTATTCTGGGACTCAGACCTATGGCCCTTTGATGATCCTTATTTTAACAATTTTAAATGTACTAAAATAGCCCTGTTTTAGATGCTAAAAGTGAGAGGAGGTTTCAAATGAAAACTTAAAAAGTATTTTAGAAATTACAGTAACCATATCACTGCCTTGTAACGTGTCAGTATTGCAGTTTAAGCATGTTAAAAGGCATTTGATATCACAGTGCAGACGCACAGATCCATCCAAAACGACAGTCACCTGGTTCTCACTGAATAACCATATTGTCAAGGTATCAGTGCCGATAGTAAAACTCCGATGGGAACATGGAAGAGTTTGATTTTATGAAATACCTGGGTTTAAGATTATAAGGATGTCTATTTAAAGAGCACACAAACCTTGCATACTCCGTAGCTCAACTGTGGAACAATCTTCTATAATAAATCAAAGGTACCAACAACCCTTATACTTACAAGTGGAAACTTTGAACGTTACCTCAGTACAGACTACACTGGTTTTCCAGGTCGACCCAGCCTTAAATGGGTATCAGGTAAAGTCCTGGGAAGTAAAGGCGTCTGACATGATGTTGACCACATCACCCATCAATAGCCAGTTGGTCTATAAAAATATGAGACTTGCCTCATATGCCCTGTGTGCCGCTAGAGTGTAAAGGGGACCTTTACTGACAGACTACATGCCCATTTGGATTTTTTAAAACTATTGTAAACTAATGTGTATGTTATACTTCTATATATAATTATTAAAGTAATACAGACATTTAATTTTAGTATCTGAGTATAATTCTTCCACTTTCCATTTCATTTGTAATGAAATATATAGATATATATA
>CAJHNH020002636.1:45000-100237 GCA_905116865.2 Candidula unifasciata | reverse complement strand
GATATGTGACAATGCTCTAACAGACTTGCAATCAAGCAAAATGAACGACCTTGCAATAATAAAACCCGAAATGTGGATAGACAAACAGAATTACAAATTGACAGACATAGAGAAATATGAAATATGTCATGTAAGTACAGACAGCGAGATTTGTGGATTGATGGACAGACCGTTGGGCATTCAGACATACAAGCAGACAGATACAGCGGTCTAGGTGACGAGGTCGTCAAGCCGTTTACTTTTCACGGAATCATTGTTCAGCTCACGAAGGCAGTTTTTATTGCTCCCCCAGGTGTATGTTGATTCCGCTACGGAGTTCGTTTGGCTGCTGGTCGTTCTGAGAAAAGAAGAGACCCAGTCGTAAAGTATACTACCTGGTACTCTAAAGTCGATAAGCTCAATATTTACGAAATTTTCAAACAGACAAATATTTAGTGTTAAGACTGAACTCAAACACATGTTTAGGAGAAAAGACAAAAGAACAGGCCATAAGATAAATGATTCAGACAGAACGGCATGCTATAACTTCTATACCCGTGCAGATTCCATTTTAAAGCACTTCTAGGTATAGAGATATTCGGTTTTCTCACAGTGCGTCTTGTCTAACACCCCAGTATTCAGTGATTCTATGACACCATTTAATTCCATCTATTCTGCGCAGGCATCAGTTAATGAATGTCTGTAGTTTATTATTAACTAGCTGTACCCGGCCACGCGTTGAAGTGGCCCAGAATGGTGAAATGAAGAGGTAAGAAAATAGCTCTCAGCTAACAGTGTCTGTCTTAACCCCCCTTCCCCCTCCTCTCCCCTCGAGGCAGTCATATCTCCCTCTCCGAAGGATTGAAAACTCATCCATGGCGAAATTATTAACATAGAAATAGTTAAGAAATTAGAACATTAAAATAATATTTTGACCTCTCTCAGCTAACGGTGTCTGGCATAACCGCCCCCCCCCCCCCCTCCCGCTCCCCAATCATATCTCCCTCTCCGAAAGACTGAAAAATCATTCATGGCGAAATTATTAAAATAGAAATAGTTAAGAAATGAGAACTGTAAAATAATATTTTAGGCTCTCTCAGCTACATGTGTCTGGTATAACCCCCCCCCCCCCCCCCCCCCATCATATATCCCTCTCCGCAGGATTGAAAAATCATCACCTAGCGAAATTATTAAAATAGAAATAGTTAAGAAATGAGAACTGTAAAATAATATTTTAAGCTTTCTCAGCTAACTGTGTCTGGCATAATCACCTCCCCCTTCCCCCAATCATATCATCTTCTCCGAAGGATGGGAAAGTCACCGTATAGCGAAATATTATAACTAAATTGAGCTTGGCATCCGTGTCCACCCAGACTTAAATAGGTAGCATTAACTTGTTCAGAGAAGTAAATGTAGCCAGTGTAACAGCTACCACATCACCCATCCAGTACCAGTACTACTGCAACCACTGCCACCACCACCATCACAACAACAACAACAACAACAGCAACAACAAAAACTGTCACTACAGTGTGTGTAGGTCGGTGTAGAAAAAAAAAGAGGAGTTAGCGCCGCATGATGTCGCCACGGACTATTTAGTTTAATTTTGCCCCCGACGAGAAGAAAAAAACTTAATCACGTAACCAGTGATGGAACGCACAGTAAAAAAGTACACTATACTCACAAAAAGAGAAGAAAAATACCCCGCACACGTTATCTCTCCCTCTCCGAAGGAACGATTTTTAACTGACCTTGCCATCGGTGTCCACCCAAACTAAGCTGGACTGTAAGCCTTCTTAGTTAACAGTGTCTGTCATCGCCGAATAGTTTTTGATCGAGAAGCGTCGCGGGGAGGCTAATTAGGACTTAACTGAAATTGGATGTCTTTGGGCGAGAGGCGCAGATATCGCAGTCTATCTGTAAACCACAACACAACGTGGCAACCACCCTTTTAAGAGAAAAAAGAACAATTATCCCCCAGCGGTGAATCGAACACCGGTCACCCGTGTGAAGGATGACATACTTACACCTATACTACCGACGACTGAAGAGTTTAGGTCAGATATCGCAGCCCAGCTGTAAACCACAACACAAGGGCGAACGAAGATTACCCGTAACATGACCATTGAGCATCACGTCGCCGCTCTCGCAGGCTAGCTGTAAACCCCAAAACCGAAAAAGGCATAGATATCGCAGCCTATCCATAAACCACAACACAACGTGCCAGCCGTCCAGTTAATGGTTAAAAAAAATTATATCACAAGGCGGGGAATCGAACGCGGGTCAACCGCATGATAAGCAGAATACCTACCAACTACGCTACCAAACACTGAAGCTCATAGAGGATATGAAATTATATAATAATGCAAAGTTCAAAAAGAGCTCAGCAGTCAAATATGACCAATCAACTAAAAACTATTCCGGGCCGGCAAGGAAACACATAATGATTAGACCGATGCTGGAGCTACGACGTTCGTGGTTTGTGCGATTTCTGACCCAAAAAAAAAAAAAAAAAAAAAAAAAAAAAAAAAAAACGCTTGGAGTAAAAGGCAACGTTGTTCGTAAATTTGAATATAATCGGTTCAGTAGTTTCCAAGTTTTTAATTAACAACATCGGAAAATAAATTTTTTTTTTTTCATATAGATTGCTTGGTTTTTCTTTATGTTTCTAATCCATATAGCATTACTCATTTTATATAAGAGTTACACGTTATTGTTGACTTTGATTATAGTTGACTATAGTGTTTTGATTTTCTTTGACATACACAAATTTGCAATATAAAAACTCCTTTTGCCTTATGTATTCGTATTTTGATTTCTCTGTCATTTGCCATATCTTTGTCTAAATTGCTGCCCAAATAGATGTATGACTCCATGTCTTAGAGTGACTTTCAACACTCACAAAATGTATGAAAACACCAAATCCTTCGCTCCAATATTTTTTTTAAAAATTAGGAAGCGTGCTTTTGTTGTCATTATTGTTATTAATAATAATATTAATTATTATTATTATTGTGTGTGTGAACTGTGAGTGTTATTCATTATTTGTCTCTGAGATAACAACTGTATTTAGCCATCAGTTACATCTTATCAAGAATTATTTACATTGAAATACAATAAGGTAGAAAAAGCCCATATGCAAGTTTATTCATTCTGCAATATAAATAACAGTCAGAGCCAATTAGAACAATTCTTTGCTGAACTAACGGATACAATTACCAAAACGTTATGATACATTATGTTATGTTATGTTGTGTTATGTTATGGTATATGGAATCACTTTCGACGTCTTTCGACACTGGACATTCAGACAAGAGAGCCGGTTCAAGACGTCAGGAAAACTGTAGACAAGTATTTTCTTTCAACATGCAACTTCTCATCTTCTCTTTCTGTCGAGTAGTTCCTTAAACGTTTGGCTGTCACATTGTTTTCGCGTTAGCGCAGTCGATAGGAGGCTCGCTTTCAAATCCAGCAGCGATTCGCTGCAGCCCACGGTCAGTGTTAGAAACTAGGCGGTTCCCTGGGTTCACCCAGCCTCTAGGTAATGAACAGGAAAGGTAACATTCTGGGGTAAATAGAGGAACGTCGCTGTAGCTACGGAGTTGCGTGCGGACGGCGACCAGGCAGAATGTTTCTTATCAGCTGTCCATACTGATGGCAGAGCATTTATGGTTTATAACCGCGTGCAATGACGCTGGTTCACATCTCCGGACTTTACCTTTGCCTTTATTGTTTCGTTGTTTACAGCTAGGCTGCGATACTTGGAATTTCGGCCCAATACATACGATTTCAGTAAATCAGCATATCCCTAATTTGTCGTCTTTTAGACGTGCTTGCTAGGGAAGCACTGAGTGTGAGCCTGACCCCCCCCCCCCCCGCCACTTTTCCGCTTTAAGTGGGGCCCTGTACCCAAATGCGGCGAGAGTTTCATTTATGGTGGTGGCGCTTTTCCTGGAAAAAAATTGTCACTATCAACCATCATCCCTAAATGTGGGGGTGTGTGGGGGGGGGGGGGGGGAGTAAAGGGCTGAAGGTTATAACTGTGACCAGGTTATGTGTGCCTTATACAATGGCTTTGCATTGCTCGCCACAAGAGCCCTGAAAAATACTCCTGCAGTGTTGATGCGATCAAAGAAGACAGATCCAAATATTGTCATGACCGGCGATGAAGTCGTCTACCGGCCAACCAATGGGCGACCCGGTTGCCGAGGCAATGTCTCATTTTGTGCCTTTGGTATGAATGGACAGGCTCGGGGGTTAAAGGTCAAACTGATTCTGTCTTGACAAGGACAGAATGCGTCTTTTACTATATGCCCAACGATCCAGTTGAGTTGAGTCAATATTTGACATCAAAGCACTCGTGGCGCCCAACGATCCAGTTGAGTTGAGTCAATATTTGACATCAAAGCACTCGTAGCGCCCAACGATCGAGTTGAGTCAATATTTGACATCAAAGCACTCGTGGCGCCCAACGATCCAGTTGAGTTGAGTCAATATTTGACATCAAAGCACTCGTGGCGCCCAACAATCGAGTTGAGTCAATATTTGACATCAAAGCCCTCGTGGCGCCCAACGATCGAGTTGAGTTGAGTCAATATTTGACATCAAAGCACTCGTGGCGCCCAACGATCGAGCTGAGTTGAGTCAATATTTGACATCAAAGCCCTCGTGACGCCCAACGATCCAGTTGAGTTGAGTCAATATTTGACATCAAAGCACTCGTGGCGCCCAACGATCGAGTTGAGTCAAGAATTGCCATCAAAGCACTCGGGGCCCCCATGAATCAAGTTGAGTCAAGAATTGACATCAAAGCACTCGGGGCGCCCAACGATCGAGTTGAGTCAATAATTGACATCAAAGCATTCGGGGCACCCAACGATCGATTTGTGTCAAGGATTGACATCAAAGCACTCGGGGCACCCAACGATCGAGCTAAGTCAAGAATTGACATCAAAGCACTCGGGGCGCCCAACGATCGAGTTGAGTCAAGAATTGACATCAAAGCGCTCGGGGCGCCCAACGATCGAGTTGAGTCAAGAATTGACATCAAAGCACTCTGGGCGCCCAACGATCGAGTTGAGTCAAGAATTGACAGCAGAGCACTCGGGGCGCTCAGCGATCGAGTTGAGTCAAGAATTAAAATCAAAGCACTCGGGGCGCTCAGCGATCGAATGATTTGACAACTGGCTTAGGCTTTATAAAATATTATAATTCTCTTCTTCTTCGAGTTGACCAAAATATCCACTAGAGCGGAAAGTCTGGGTTGTTCGTCAAACTCTGGAGTTTTATCTTGTTCGAAAACTGAGTGTTACGTGCACATCCGTTTTACAGATTCCACTTTTTTTATGCAAAATGTTGGTCTCTTGCCTCCTATTTCGATGCACACTAATTTTGAAGGGACTCGTTTCATTGACTCTTAAACATTTTCGGGTTACAGTGGGTCTATCCCCCAACCCAGAACCCACTTGGGGATGATAATTATAATAACTATTAATAATATAATGATCAGTTAGTAGCCTGACCTTTTCAGAACCTTGCTCTCATAACAAACTTCCAGAAAACCTCTCGATCACAAGCAAGATGTCCAGCGTCCACCTATTGAGAAATTATCTGCCACTTACTGCACCCATCTTGTCTTTTACATTCCTCTTCCTCTCTTCCCAGGTGTATACGTCTCCAATGTCGCTCTCTCCAAACTTTCGGGACATTTCAAGTAACCAAAATATTTCAAATTTCTGTGTTTTATGGTCTTTAATAGCCAACCTTCTTCAATATTCAGTTCTTGAAGTATGGATGCATTTAATTTTTTTTTTAATCTGTGATATATCATGTTGTGGTGACCCTTAGATACAGTTTATATCATGTTGTGGTGACCCTTAGATACAGTTTATATCATGTTGTGGTGACCCTTAGATACAGTTTATATCATGTTGTGGCGACCCTTAGATACAGTTCCTCATATTGTGGCGACCCTTAAATACAGTTTATATCATGTTGTGGCGACCCTTAGATACAGTTCCTCATGTTGTGGCGACCCTTAGATACAGTTTATATCATGTTATGGCGACCCTTAAATACAGTTCCTCATGTTGTGGCGACCCTAAAATACAGTTTATATCATGTTGTGGTGACCCTTAGATACAGTTAATATCATGTTGTGGCGACTCTTAGATACAGTTCCTCCTGTTGTGGCGACCCTTAGATACAGTTTAAATCATGTTGTGGCGACCCTTAAATACAATTCCTCATGTTGTGGCGACCCTTCGATACAGTTCCTCGTGTTGTGGCCACCCTTAAATACAGTTCCTCATGTTGTGGCGACCCCCAACCATACAATTATTTTCCTCGCTACTTCACAACTTCAGCATATATTTGTTCTGCGATAGTCTTTGACGACCCCAAAAAAAGGGATGTAAAAAAAAAAAAAAAAAGGTGACGACCCATATGTTAAGAACCGTTGCTGTAGATGCCAGATGTGACATTGGTGTGAAAAGTTACCTTTGCTTTGTTCTTCTCATCATTAATAATATTATAATAATTATTATTCTCCTTGTGGGCTCCAGGCCCTACTATAAGGGAAACAAGAATTGAGGCCTACCCAAAAGCATGTCGTGAGAGTCGACTAACTGGGAGCTTCCTTCGAAGTCGTAGTGCATCTGCCTAAGAGGTAGTCAACAGTCTATACACAAATGCGTCAGATCTATCAAACGAGTGCACACGCAACACTCGGGTTCTGAAACAGGACTGCAGCCCACAAGTGGACGAACAACCAGGACATTCCGGTAGAGTTTACAACCGGTGAACGCGAAAAATTATTATTATTATTATTATTATTATTATTATTATTATTATTACTTTTATTATTATTATTATTAACGGTACTTTCTTTTTCTAGAAAAGAAAGTACCAGTACAGCGTGTCTAATGAAAAGTGCCGGTGGGTACCACAGAGTGTCTACTACAGAAGTGCTTGAAAACGAATGCTTTAAAAAGATGCCGGTTGCATACTGTCATAAAAAATACCCAGATTATTATTAATGGTAATATTATTATTATAGCTGTTATTATGTTGTTGGTAGTATTGCTGTATTGCTCCTACTGGCGGTGTTGTTTTGTTTGTGGATGAGTTTTACAACCGAACAAGTCTAAGTCAATTGTTTGATGACTCTCTCACGATCAAGACTGTCAATTTTAATGCACACAACAGTCGCCATAATTTTTGTATCCAAATGTCAAACATAAAATATAAAAGTCCACACATCACGGAACTCGAACAACAAACTGCCCTTGTCGTCGCTGTCAGGTTTTCCTTCAAACGTCGCTCAGATTCCAGCCAATAGCGATGCTAGAAGTTTTGGTCCTCCCAAATAGGAGGAGTCTAAACTTTGAGATGGCAACATATTTAACTAGAATTCACCGGTGCATCACAAATGTCATGCCGTGATTGGCTGCTTGACAAAGCGAGGGTCGCGACGACGGCTGACGAGGAGTTAAGAGTTATCTTGCAATTGAACATAATCACAATACATCGTGTCCACAGGACATCTGATCAGCAGTTAGAAAGTCCTCTTTAAAAAGAGTAATTGCATTCTGGTAGATATGTAATTTCTGCAACAGAATAGACTCGATCAAGTCTTGATTGACTGGACGTTAATTCAGCTGTCAGTTGTTATAGAGTCGGTTAGAGAGTTATATATTTATTATCATTTGTGTTAGACGAGGTCTCTTACTTTCTATTCACATTCTATAATTATTATGCAGATGGGTCGGTTGCTATAGAGATTAAGATAGTGTTGTGTTCCTGTGTTAATATAGAATTCGTTCTTTACAGGCGAAGTTGTCTTGTGTTTTACACATTATGTGTTTCGGCTTGGGTATATGACAATGTGCGCGTATTAATTCTCTAACTGTATCAGACAGTGTGATTATATCAGTATTGTAGCTTTTCTAGAAGATATTCATATGGTAGTTCTGCAGTTTTATCAGAAGATTTTGGTAGATTATTTCTCTAAATCAAACAGATGATGTGCTTCTATCAGGTGTTTAACTGCACTAGAAGATGGTCAAGTGTTAGTTCTTCAGTTTTATTCAAAGACGGGTTCATATGAGTTCTCTAGGGGCAGAATCTTAGAGATTTTAACTTCGCTGTGGTTTAGAGGCTAGACGGTCGCCTGCCCATCCATATGTCGTGGGTACAGGTTCGCATGGTCCAGATTTGTTTTAAAACACGTTTATTTTGAAGAAAACAAAAATGGAGAAATGGATGGGAAGGGAACTGACCACATAATATTACATTGATAAATACCTTTATTCGAAATCTAAACTATATTTCCCTTCACATTTTGTAAATGTGTACAGAGACAAAATATGGCACAATTCGTAGCTAGCTGATTTCCCTGAATCTGTTCATGCGTGTTCCCACAGAGTTGACATATACAACAGTGGCATTCATTCAGTTTTTGTGTTTCATTATATGCGGATGTAAATTTAGACGATATAGCGAAACATAACGGGTAGTTAATTGTGCAATATATTGTTTGTATCTGCATTATTTAAATTCACAACGGTAGATAACAGTGTTTTTAAAATAATGAATCACAAAACTCAAATACTGTCAAGAAATATATATATATATATATATAATATCACATCGTATAAAGTAGGAACATGCAGTTTGCTTTATATATTTCAGTTGCAATGATTCTAAGAGCAGATTAAATGGCTTGGTATAAGCACTCACTGGCAACCGAAAATACTTTTAATAATGAACACGCAACAAGCAGAAAATTAGGAATTGAACGACATCATGAAGAAACAACTTATAAACGTGGGCATCTTATACAGTCGCCCATTAGCTAGCCGGTAGACGACTTCGTTGTCGGTCAAGACAGTATTTGTATCGGTCTCATTTGAACGTATCAACACGTCCTTTTCTGGGCTGCTTGGTGGCGAGCAAATGCTAAGTCATGTTATGTGAAGCAAATAGACAAAGTCACAATTATAACCTAAAGCGCACACTTTGGGCATGCTTGTTGAGTGTGACAATATAAAAAAAATTTCTTAAAAGGATTTGATACAGCGCTTTAGTAACACAAGATGCTTGCATGTGTTTCTGAAACTATTCTCTAAAGGTGCACTTCTCAACCTTGCGAATACCACCACATTTTCATACAGTTCCTCGTGAGCATCCTTTCATACAGTTCCTCGTGGCCACCCTTTCATACAGTTCCTGGTGTTGTGGCCATCCTTTAATACAGTTCCTGGTGTTGTGACCACCCTTTAATACAGTTCCTGGTGTTGTGACCACCCTTTAATACAGTTCCTGGTGTTGTGACCACCCTTTAATATAGTTCCTGGTGTTGTGGCCAGCCTTTAATACAGTTCCTGGTGTTGTGACAACCCTTTAATACAGTTCCTGGTGTTGTGGCGACCCTTTAATACAGTTCCTGGTGTGGCCACCCTTAATACAGTTCCTCGTGTTGTGGCCACTCTTTAATACAGTTCCTCGTGTTGTAGCCACCCTTTAATACAGCTCCTCGTGTTGTGGCCACCCTTTAATACAGTTCCTCGTGTTGTAGCCACTCTTTAATACAGTTCCTGGTGTTGTGGCCACCCTTTAATACAGTTCCTCATGTTGTGGCAACCCTTCAATACAGTTCCTCGTGTTGTGGCAATCCTTTAAAACAGTTCCTCATATTGGGGCCACTCTTTAATACAGTTCCTCGTGTTGTGGCCACCCTTTAATAAGTTCCTCGTGTTGTGGCCACCCTTTAATACAGTTCCTCGTGTTGTAGCCACCCTTTAATACAGTTCATCGTGTTGTAGCCACCCTTTAATACAGTTTTTCGTGTTGTGGCCATCCCTTAATACAGTTCCTCGTGTTGTGGCAACCCTTTAATACAGTTCCTCCTGTTGTGGCCACCCTTTAATACAGTTCCTCGTGTTGTGGCCACCCTTTAATACAGTTCCTCGTGTTGTAGCCACCCTTTAATACAGTTCCTCGTGTTGTAGCCACCCTGTAATACAGTTCATCGTGTTGTAGCCACCCTTTAATACAGTTCCTCGTGTTGTGGCCATCCCTTAATACAGTTCCTCGTGTTGTGGCAACCCTTTAATACAGTTCCTCCTGTTGTGGCCACCCTTTAATACAGTTCCTCGTGTTGTGGCGACCCTTTAATACAGTTCCTCGTGTTGTGGCCACCCTTTAATACAGTTCCACGTGCTAAGGCCACCTTTTAATACAATTCCTTGGTTGTTGCCACCTTTTAATACAGTTCCTTGTGTTGTAGCCACCCTTTAATACAGTTCCTCTTGTTGTGGCAACCCTTTAATACAGTTCATCGTGTTGTGGCGACACACGAATCACAACATCAACAAATAAGTATTTTCTGATATTCTCAGGCGACGCCTGTGAAATAGTCCTTTTACCCCTACAAGGGTCGCGACTTATATGTTGAGAACCGTTGCTTTAAAGTAACTAAAGGAAGGAAAAAGAAGGAGGAAAAGAAAAGACAAAAAGTAAAAGATGAAATAGAAGACGACACATAAAAGCTAACTTCCGTTAGAGACTGTATGCACTAAGCAGAAATTCTCTTTCTGGGAACTGTGGTAGAAACTAGCACCTAAGGGGACAACTAGTGCACCTACAACCATTGTTTACACGGAATTCCAACCCAGGCGACTCATAACAGAGACCTGATGATTTCTGTAGAGCAGCTGTACTGTTATGTCACAGTTATGATCAGAGAAATAATTAGTTTCCACATGAACTCTGAAACAATACGAAAGAAAGAAATTCAGAAGCCAGACACAGAGAAAGAAAACTACACTTGTTCATGAGCGAGGAAGTAAGAAATTAGAAAGTAGAAGATTACTGTGTGTGAAAATTAGCTAACTATTTACATGATAAAAACCAAACCAGAAGATTTTCATTGTCAACTTCGCCTTTCAATTCACGACTGCGGTGTTTACAGAGGTACCCAGGGATCGTCGCCGTTGCTACTGTGTTCGTGCTCTCAGCAGGCGGCTAGCCGTTCTGTGGAGAGAGAGACCGAGCCACATGAGATAAAGCCGGTGCAATGAAATCGATCCTCTCGACCTTGATTGTGACTTCTGCAATGCTTGGAATTGTGTTAGACAGGGCACAAAGTAAATCACTCACCACGTCAAGATGGCGAGGCTTTTTCTATTTATGACTGTTAACGCTGAAAAGTCGGCTCTGTGGCGAAGTCGATGCGAACGCTTCGTAATGCCGAGGTACCGGGTTCGATCTCAGCTGCGAGCTATGCGCCTTGCGTTGGTTTCGACAGTGGTATCAGGGAGCCGACCGTCCAGTAGCAATGACAAACTACTGGACGTAAATTTGCCTAGAGAAACCACACAACAGCCAGGGGCTGTTGGGGCTGGTTTTGCAACGTCCTGTAAAGGATACGCAACTAACCTTGGAAGTTAAAAATCCGGATTATTACAAGCCCAGAAGCATTCATTGTCAGAACTCCTTAAAAGTAACTGGCTTAAGGGATAGGAAAAAAGAGTAAAGTAAAGATCATTTTTCACGCCTTCATGAGTACCGGACATATGGGAAGAGCGCGCATATTTTTATAGACTATCTGCGCTAGGTGGGTAATGTGGTTAGCATTACGCCGGTCGTCTTTACTTCCCCAGGAGAGCCATCCTGGTACCCATTTAAGGCTGGCTCGACCCTCGACGCCCTATACCATGATAAAAATCCACGCAGCCAGCAGCGGGTTTTGATCGCTGTAGATTGGAATTACGAGTTGGGCTCTCAAGGCTTGAGCCACGGACTCCGCGGCTCAAGCGATAGTCTCTAATATCTATGGAGCTGGTTTTTTTTTTTTTTAAATTTTGCAACGATGCAGATTCGAACCTCAGACTTTCAAACCAGCCAGCAAGTTAAGTCACTGTGTTTCTGCTGCTCCAGTTATTGAGATTATGTTGTGTGCCGTCTTCACAGTGACGGTTGGATACCGTGTCGAGAACTTTAAGGGTTAAGGTTCCAGTCTCATCCACGGTGCTACTTTCGTTCCTCTGTTTCTTGTTCTCTTTTACCCTTGGACTTTTTTTTTAGAGTTTCTCTGATTTTATCTTTCCATGTTGTTCTTAGTCTATCTGTTGCTCTACGTCCATCTCCTCTTTTTGTTTATGCCTTGTATGGTCTGGCGTCACAAGACTTTCTCTCTCAGTGACCAAACCATTTGATTTGCTTGCAGTCTTTGGATGTCATTCAGAATTAGTCATGTGTCGACTTCTACTCCTTATGGTCTCATTCCTAACTGGATCTCCTGTGGTCACTCCTGCAGCCATTTTTGGACATCATACTAATGTCTGAAACCACGAGATCGTCCTCTCGCCCCACCCCCGCCCCGTCTACCGCCCAATTTGAGCCCTAATTTATTTAGAGATAGGAGTACAATAAGCTAACCTGTAGAACGATCAGACAAACAACACCAGGCGGAACACAGCCGAGCCAGTCTAAACAAAGAAAGCATTTTGTGTCTAATGACAGATAAGTAGGTATTTAGCGCTGTCCTAGTTGTAGAAGAATAGGTTGTTACACAATGCTTGTCTTGTTTTAGAAACCTATCAGTGCCCGGCATAGGTCAGCTCATCACGCAAACACTGTGCTTGCCACAAAGTTGCATTACTTCTCTGAAAGCAGCCATTTATTGATTCTACGGAAGAACAAATTGGCCATCTGTTGTCATCATCGTTCCCTAAGAGGATACGTTTTGGCAGTCAAGAGCTGGAAGTAAATTAACTTTCCGGGGAGTTATGACTCACCGTTAGATCTCATTATCAAGTTCACAAAATTACGTCAGTGGAGCCATCTCTAGAGACTGGGATTTCTGACTGCGGAGAAGAGACTGTAGCATGAACAGCATTCCAGCAGTGTCCAGTAAGTTGATCCTGTATTATGTCCTCGTTCTATCTGTTCCTAGCTGTGTTTTAGATGGCTCATATTTACTCACCTCCCATTGGAGGATATGTTTAGAAGGACACTGTACAAGGGCATTCCATTCCTTGAATGTGTGTGTGTGTGTAGTTTCTGTGTTTGTCGTTACTATACGGTAACTAATTGTCTTTTTTATATTTCTTAGATATAATTTGATTTGTGAAACTACTGCTGGTTCTACTACCACCACAATAACAATCACCACCACCACTACCACAACCACCACCACAACCACAACCACCACCACAACTACACAACCACTACATCTACCACTAGTACTAGGGTTACTAAGCAGCTGCAGCAGCACAGATAAAACGTGTGCACCACAATGTAATGAATGCTTCATGTTTCAAGCAATCGAGTGTTTAGAAATGACCAGCTTAATTGTTGTTGTTGTATAAGCTATACGATACTACCGGCTGTACTGCTAAACAGGCTAAAACCAGACGTCGAAGACATATTGGGAGATTACTAAGCAGGTTTCCGACAGAACAGATCAACGATAGATCAGATATTCATTTTACGGCAAATAGCAGAGCAAAACTAGGAATATAGAAGAGATGTGGATAATGTTTTTGTGCAGATTTAAAAAAAAAGCGTACCATAGTGTACATAGAAACAGTTTATGGAATGCTATGAATGAATTTGGAATACCAAAGAAGTTTATTACCATAACCACAATATTTATGGAAGACACTTGTAATATAGTTACATATAAAGGCAGAAAGTCAGACCCTTCTCAAATAACATCTGGCTTAAAGCAAGGTGATGCTCTGTCCCACTTCTTTTCAACTTGGCTCTGGGGGAAATTATAAGGAAATTGGGCTCTACTGCCAAATTTGGCCGGTAAGCTGGACTGCTTCGGCCGGCTTAGCGGGGCTTCGTGGGAGTTATGTCCCTTGGCCAAACTCAAAACAACTCAAAACAAGTCGCGGAAAAGTCATGAATCACACGGCATACTTACCTATCATCATCCGGGTGCGTGTAGGGTTGCGTAGGGTGTCTATCATCGTCCTACGGTTGCGTGTAGGGCTGCTTATTGCGTGTAGGGTTGGTTGTTTGCGTAAGATAGATGAGGGGTAGGGTTAGGGGTTAGGGTTAGCGTTTAGGGGTTAGGGTTTAGGGTTTAGGGTTAGGGTTTAGGGTTAGGGTTTAGGGTTAGGGTTTAGGGTTAGGGTTTAGGGTTTAGGGTTAAGGTTAGGGTTTAGGGTTTAGGGTTAGGGTTTAGGGTTTAGGGTTTAGGGTTTAGGGTTTAGGGTTTAGGGTTAGGGTGTAGGGTTAGGGTGTAGGGTTAGGGGTTAGGGTTAGGGTTTAGGGTTAGGTGTAGCGTTACATGTGACAATTGTGACGCCGTAAGTCCCTACAATCGCGCACAGTCGCATGCACGCGCACACAGTCGACGGACGGTTGATGCTACTGACACGGACAATTCGCCGCCACCGATTGGGGCACCAGCCGCCGCGCACTATTGCCGTCATATTTGTCAGACTTCCAGTGGCGCCACTCCCACAAGCATCAGATTGTCGGCCAGTATGTCCACCTCCTACGTGAATATTTTCACATCATCTAACCCTAACCCTAAACCCTAACCCTAACCCTACCCCCTAACCCTCCCCCTAACCCTACCCCTAACGCTAACCCTAACCCTACCCCTAACCCACACCCCTAACACTACCGCTAACCCAAACCCTACGCAACCCTACACGCAACCGTATGATGATGATGATGATAGACACCCTACGCATCCCTACACGCAACCGTATGATGATGATAGACACCCTACGCAGCCCTACGCGCAACCGTATGATGATAGGTAACCCCAGACGCCACCCTACGCAGCCCTACACGCACCCGGATGATGATAGGTAAGTATGTCATTTGATTCGTGACTTTGATTCCGCGACTTGTTTTGAGTTTGGCGAAAGGACGCCAAGGGACATAACTCCCACGAAGCCCCTCTAAGCCGCGGCCGAAGCAGTCCAGCTTACCGGCCAAATTTGCCAGTAGAGCCGGAAATTGAAACAAGTGTGTACTATAGGAGAAACTACAAGCTTACTTTGTTTTGTAGATGACATTAATATCGTTGGAGAAAATGAACTGAAGACAGTAAAAACACCGACTCTCTTAAATGAAGCAGATCATAAAGTGGGACTACTTGTCAGTTAGGATAAGACAGAATACATGATAATAACAAGGCGGGGCCAGATACACGTAGATAATTTGAAAATCTAACGAACGGAAACATATGAGTACTTGTGTGAAAACTTCAACTGCTCCAACATGCTGAGAGAAGAAATACAATCTAGAATACAATCTGTAAAAAAAAATTATATGATGCCCTTCAACATCTGCTAAAGTAAAAGTGTCTGTCCCGCAACACCAAGATCAAAATATATAAAACGTTGTTAAGACCTGTTGTTTTATACGGCTCTAAAACTTGAAGCACAACTAAGAGAGATGTAGACTTATTACACATTTTCTAAAAACAGAGTCTTACGACAAATCTTTGGACTTATCAAAGATGCAAACAGCGGGCAATGGAGAATAAGAAGCAACAACGAAATTCATAATTGATTTAAATCACCACTGATCACTGGAATCATGAGAGCTAATATACTGAAATGGTTAGGGCATATTTAGAGAATGTCAGATGACATTTTCTCTTTGACTACTGCCAACCAAGGTTAAAGGCCTTTTCATCTATCATTTCTTTTCTGAGGATACGAATAATATCATTTCTAATAATTTAAAATATATCAACCTCTTCAAAAACACAAGAAAGGTTGTATATCACCTCTTTTTGTCACCGACAATTTTATTTCATATGTGAATACACTTGGAAATAAAGTTGCTAAAGAAAAAAGAAAATGAAATGACTGACGAATGAAATTCTACAGATAACAGATGCAAGAAGGAAGAAAACTTAAGCAATGGAAGAATACGATTATTACAATTAATTGAAAGAGTATTTACAGTCGAGGAGACACGACTTCATCGCGTCGGGATTTGTGTCACGGGGCTTAGTCTCTTTCTCTGTTCAGGGGCTTTATAATAATAATCATATTAGAACACATAAAAATAGTAAAAACTGAAAGGGGACTAAATACATTTGTATGACTCAGACATACATGGATATTATGACAAACTTTATGTAAGACAGTGCGGTCAAGGGAAAGATATCTTATCATAGAAATTATGGATATTATGACAAACTTTATGTAAGACAGTGCGGTCAAGGGAAAGATATCTTATCATAGAAATTATGGATATTATGACAAACTTTGTGTAAGACAGTGCGGTCAAGGGAAAGACATCTTATCATTGACGTTACTGTTACCACCATTGCCATCATCATCATTTCTATCATCACTATTCTGCACTTCAGTCCTCATGTGTCGTGGGGAGGAATAGTTGCTAGTTAACTCTACTTCTTCTTATTCTACGCGTTCATCAGCTGTAAACTACCACTAAGTTGTTGGTTGTACGTTCACCTCTAGACTTTAGTCTTGTTGCAGAACTTGAGTTTAAGTGCACATACATTTTACAAATCTGTCTTATTTGTGAGCAGACTGTTGGTTCATCGCCTCACAGGCTGATGCCCTCCGACTTCGAAAGAAGGTGATCAAGGATAAACTGGCTATTGCAAACCACCTTTTTTCTTGTGCGTATGTTTGATCTGGTGTCAGATTTTTATAAATATATAAACTGGTAGAAAAACACGAAATTGAACTTCATGTAAAAATATCAGTTTTGGTTAGCGATATAAAATAACTGTGTTTTCCTACTAAGAGAGACAGCCTTGAGATCAAGGAATAATTTACTAGAAAATGACAAGATTGCGAGACCTGGGCCCTGGACTGGGCATCTGCCTAGAGTGCTGGAGGTCCCGGGTTCAAACCCCGGTGAAGGCTGGCATTTTTTCACCTAGACTTCTAGTAATTTTCCCTGGTTTATCGGTAGAAAAACCGGACGCCCGTGTGTATTGTTGCGCACGTAAAAAATACCCTTGGTGGCAGTTGGCAATCGAAAAAGGGTAGCCTAACGGCGTTGCCTGGGCAAAATTTAGAATTAAAATTCTACCCAAAAGTATTTCAGGATTCTCGCCGGTGCAAAGGAGTTCGTGCACTGTGCTGAGATTTTTCAGACTCAGGCTTGAGATAGAATTATAACGGACCACTTATGGGTTCACGTCCCTGTGCCATGATGTTGGTCCGTCGACTAAACTGAACTTGTTCATTAGATGTTCTGCAGCCCTGAAGGTCTTACATTCCAACTCATATCGAGACAGATCTGTTGTTTCCAAAATGACCTTGGTTGCTAGTTCAACTCAGTTTGAAATGGGTATAAAGTCAAGTCTAAGGAAGCAAAGGCAGCCGGAATGATGTTGGCCACATGAGCCTCAGAGTGCAGCCTGGTGTAAACAAGCAAAGGTCTATCACCCGGATGCGCGAAAGGCCTGAACGGGGCCCTTTAGTTTTGCTGCCTCACTTTGGTTATTGTTGTGACATGAACTCCTGCAGACGCAGCTGTTACTAGTTAAAAGCACGCATTTTTTTCCATGCGGTACGCAGCAGTACACAGTACCGGAACCTATTTATTTCATCAACATTTTATGAGCTGCTGTAATAGAAACTCTCTAGTGAGTATTGATATTTTTCTAAGACATCTTGTGGCGGTTACTCACACCTTTATCTATTTATTATTATTTTTTAAATGAGAAAAAAACGTCCTATACGAAATTTATAATATGTTTCGCAAAGAATCAATTAAAATAGCGCTAGCGCAAAAAGAGTTAAAAGATTATTTTTTTTTTTTTGGCCTGTGGGGACAGATCTGAGGTAAGTAAATTTATAAATGCAATTTTCTAGTAGTTTATGTGAAGAAAAAAAAAATAACAAGTTTGCCATTTTATTAATTTATTTTATTTTTATTATATTATTTTATTACTTGCCGCAACGTTGACGTTTTGTTTGTATTTGTTATATTGTGAAGCTTGCTCCTATACTTTTCGTTCGGTTTTATATATTTTCTTGCTATTTTATTATTATTTAGTTGGGTCTATTATCTCAGGTTGTAAAAAACCTAATTAAATTAAGTCGTCATCTTGAATAACGGTCAACTTCAAACATTTACTAACATACATTTTAAAATTTTCTAAAATTAATTGGTGTCGTTGAAAATAGTAGAGACCTCAGGGCCTTGAGTTACTTAGGACCTCATCAGGTGTAAACTCGACCCTGCTAGCACCATATGCCGACAAGCCGCAGAGTTCAGGAGCCGGGCCTTTATTTATATTATTTAAATATTCAGTGTGGTTGTCTGTGGCTTAGACGTTCGATTCTAGCTGCTGGTGATGTGGCAGCAGACTGCCTTGCGTTGGTTTCAACAATTATATCAAGAGTTTACAGGAAAGAATGGCAAACTACTGTACCTAATATTGCCGAGTGAAATCACGAACAGGAAAAAATGACTGGTGTGGCTGTTTCAGCAACTTCTTATTGAATGATACGCAACTAACTTTAACTGATAAAAGTTGCCCGGCTCGCTAGCGTAGTTGGCTAAACCTGACTTTGCGACCACCGGGTGACGAACACCTCGTGGTCCGGGTTCACGCCCGGGGGTAGGCAGAAAAGCCACATATCTCAAAGAATTACGGTATTTATCATGGAATCAAGGCTGAAGGGTTGTGATATCTATAGTACCGAGCCAAAGGGTTAACAACTCATGGCTTTTGGATATTTAAAAAAAAAAAACTGATAAAGGTTAGTTGAATGCCTTTATAGGAGGTTGCAGAACCAACTCCAACAATGTTGGTGTTTGCGCTTTGTATTAGCAGTTTGAATTTAATGGATACATTCCCAAAAAAAAACGCTAGAATAAAGAAAAACAGCAAATTAAAAGTACGCACACTCGTCATGCTATAAACACGTCAACATATAAGCACGGATGACATCAATATTTCAGCAATGCATAAACGAATACATTAATGAATACAAATTTAAGAAATAAATACAAACACATGTTAGAAACTGATCGAATAAATAATTTAAATCACACACAGATATACATGTCCGACCCTGAATGCATAAATTGTAAATTAATAAACAAATATAAATGTCAGAAGAGAAAGCATAAATATTTTGTAATAAATACATAACAGGATAGGCAGTGAAATAGTACACATCCAGATAATAATCCATAAATATGTTGGTTACTGGCTTAAAATGTGCACCTAACATGGGAATCAAAAGTGACCGGCAGGATGTTGACCACAGGGTCGATTGGTGTAGACATTTGTGAGCCTAGCATCATATTTTCGACATTAGCGTAAAAGAGGAATGGTCATTTACTTATGTAAGTGAAAAAAAAGACATAAATATTAAATTTATAAATAAACATGTTAGGTTCGAACACACACACACACACACACACACACACACACACACACACACACACACACACACACACACATATATATAAAATAAAGACATACATTGTGGCGGTAACGAAAACAAAAATATTGAAGAGACAATTAATAAATTCAAAATTTTAAACGTTTTCTCAGTCTAATATGGCAGATAGGCAGGTCAGTGTGACAGTTTTGGCATGTTTTTTTTTTCTTCTTCTAAAGTTCTAAAGTTCTGTCGACAAAATACGGATGCGGATTTGAGTTGAAATGCTTTTTGACTGAGGCTAACTAGGTTTTCGCCGTGAATTACAGATTCGGAAGATTGCGAGTAGCCTGTCGTCAGGGAACTTGTGGTGCCTTATACAATATTGCGCATTCAACTGATGGTCTGATGTTACAACTAATCCCATTGATGAAGAACTGAGTTTATTGTGGCGGACCATTTGTGATTGCACCTCTGACGGCTGCTTTATATATTTAATGCTCGTGTATGCTATTGGCTTTCCAGAGACTGTAGTTTAATTCATTTTTTTTTTCACAAGACACAGCGTTGGTAATTCTGTATGGTTTCTAGCTGGCACATGCAGTCGCTGTAGGGTAGCGGCTAGACGCTCGCCTGTGGTTCGGCAGATAGTGGGTTCGCTCCCTAGCAAAGGCGGACTTTTTTTCAAAAATCACCTTGGCTCCCAGATTAACCCAGCCTTGCGTGGGTACCACTCGCACCACCGTTGGTCTATAAAATATAGGTCTAGCCCTATATAACAAATACGTCCTGAGGGGCTTGGAAAAGGCTCCTTTACCTTTAGCTGACACAAGAATAGAGCAACTATTTAGTTGACCCGTTTGTTACGAAGTTGCAAATGCAATTACCCAATAACCAAATACACCAATATGCTAGATTCTAAACCCATAACTATTTCAGTAAAATACACACATATGGTGAGTTAGGTGTCTACGTTTGTAGAAAATGATGGTACATTTTTGTCATCGTCAATTTGCTTCATGGCATATTCAATGGTCATTGGAAACTAGATCAGACAGAGTTGGTCCAGTTTGTTGGCCAGTTCGATATTTTTCAGTGAGTATTTGGAGTCCTTTACAATTTCAGTATTTGCGATGGACAGAAGTAGAAAGATGTTATTTTGTGATTTCCCTGTTTCCATACCATATTTTCGGCGAAAAACAACTCAGCAACTTTTCTTTCGCGTTGGCTTCTCCGGAATCTACGGAATAAGCTAGAGAATTGCCTTCAGCGACTGGTGGAAACTAACAGACAGAACAGCAGTTAAAAGCTCTAAAGGAGATTTGGTTTAGCAGATATGTCAGGGATTGCAGCCTCAGATTATGACTTTTATGTGTAGCAAATAGATCAGGGATTGCAGCCTCTGATGGTGTTTTTTGTGTAGCAGATAGGTTGGGGATTGCAGTCAGATGATGACTTTGGTGTATAGGATAGGTCAGGGATTACAGCCTTAGATGACGACTTTGTTGTAGCAGATAGGTTAGGGATTGTAGCCTCTGAGGGTGAGTTTTGTGACGCAGAAAGGTCAGGGATTGCAGATTCTAATGGTGACTTTTATGTAGGAAGATAGGTCAGAACTTACAGCCCCAAAGGGGACTTTGATGTAGCAAATAGCCTAGGAACCTATCCATTGTATAGCTTTGCTTGCAGCTTCACTCCTGTGTTGGTGCAGCCTTTAGATTTAAGAACAACTTTAGTTGGTAAAAAGAGGATTTGACCATATTCGCAATATTTTATTATCGGTGTATTTTAATATCGATTCTATTCTGAATCTGTCCAGGATCTCTAGGCAATTAACATAATAAAAACATAAACAAAAAAGTATTGAATGGCCGACAGTTTGTCCCTATACTGGATGTCAGTCTAAAATTGCAAATCCCACATGTGTCATGAAAGGTCATTGGAAGTCCTAGTCGGTCTAGTAAACTATAACACGAACGGGCTGATAGGTGCCATATAATTCTCTAGTTTTGCATCTTGCTGTTCAAGACAGGACATGTAATACAATTTAATATGCTGCGTGTTTAAAAACTATAAATGCAGATAGACAGACAGGCAAAAGACAGACTGTATGACAGACAATCATAATTCAGACAGAGACAGACAGGTAGATGATAGACAGAGACACACGGATAGATAAAAATAGACAGACAGATAGCAGATAGACATACAGTTAGATAGACATACTAAAAACAGACAGGTAGATAGGTGATCAAATGTGTTGGTAGAAAATCCCAATTAATTAACTTCATTGTGTAACTTTCCGTCAGTGAAAGCAAATAAATGCCCCTGGATTCTGGAAAACATCTCGACAAAACTCGACAATGTCCCGAGACTCTCGAAAGAATCGATCGCTGCAAAAATCTTCACTAATGAACTTGACCTTCTCACATTTCAACCTTCAACTCAGAACAAGGCATAATCTGCCATCTTCCCTCGGCAGAGTAAGCAGTCGCCTGCAGTAATTGCTTACTGACTGCTAAATTACTGTTATCATTACTAACAATGTTCCCATTATCATTGGCTAACGAAAATCCAACCCCCATATATACATTTCTTCGCTGACTGACACACTTAGAGGCCACGCCCAGAGTTGCTTCGCCGTTCTACATTTTTAAAAAATTGTTTTGCGCCCGCTGATGAAACACAAAGAATCGATGCTCCGCCGACGTGCATTGATTTAGTCTTAGTGTCATGGACATGTCATTGAAGCTCCATTTGATTTTAGTGTTACTGCCTTGTGCCTGCCGCTTATGCTTGTTCTGAGATAGCTGTATCGTCGATGTGATGTGTGTCAACGTGTATGTTTATTTATGTGGGTGATGAATTAATGTGTTTGTGTCGCTTGTGAGGTAGGATAGTGTTTGGCATATGTGTATGTATGTATTGTGTGGGTGGACACAAGTGGTTGTGTGGGTGAACTGATATAACGGTGTGGGTAAGTTAAGTAAAGCACATATCATATCGGCAACCGGTCGCCTGTTGGCTCGCAGATAGACGACTTCGTCGCCAGGCGGGACAGTATTTAGGTCCGTCACCTTTGATCGCATCAACACAGCAGGACTTTTCATGGCTCTTATTGGCGTGCAATGTTCAGCTATTTTATAAGGCGCACATAGCCTAGTACACAATTATAACCTAAAATTTTTCCTTCAGGGACGTTGATTAAACATGCCAACCCGCCCCGTCCCCCGCCCCCCCCCCCCAGCAAAGCATTGGATTCGAAGTAAGTACAGGTCTCTTGATACGCCAATGATGTATATGGCTCACAGGTCTAGACTCATATTGTCCCTAGACCAATGTCGTTGGGGGATGTGGTAAGCTACTATGGGACACAATAACAATAGGGATATAAGTATCGTGTGTGTGTGTGTGTGTGTGTGTGCGCGCGCGTGTGTGTGCGTGTGTGTGTGTATGTGTGTGTGTATGTGTGTGGTAGTGGACAGAACCGTGCTTGAGCATTTAGACATTGATGTTGGCAGCATGTGAGACTGGTATAAACTGGTCGACTGGTATACTGAAAACCTGGTAGACTGGTATTTACAGACAGGTAGACAACCATTCAGACAGACAGAAGAAAATACAGACAGACAGACAGACAGACAGACAGACAGACAGACAGACAGACAGACAGGCATACAGATAGATAGATAGATAGATAGATAGATAGACAGATAGATAGATAGATAGATAGATAGATAGATAGATAGATAGATATAGATAGATAGATAGATAGATAGATAGATATAGATAGATATAGATAGATAGATAGATAGATAGATAGATAGATAGATAGATAGATAGATAGATAGATAGATAGATAGAGATAGATAGATAGATAGATAGATAGATAGATAGATAGATAGATAGATAGATAGATAGATAGATAGATAGATAGATAGATAGATAGATAGATAGATAGATAGATAGATAGATAGATAGATAGATAGATAGATAGATAGATAGATAGATAGATAGATATAGATAGAGATAGATAGATAGATAGATAGATAGATAGATAGATAGATAGATAGATAGATAGATAGATAGATAGATAGATAGATAGATAGATAGATAGATAGATAGATAGATAGATAGATAGATAGATAGATAGATAGATAGATAGATAGATAGATAGATAGATAGATAGATAGATAGATAGATAGATAGATAGATAGATAGATAGATAGAAAGTATAGACAGACAAACAGATAGATAGATAGATAGATAGATAGATAGATAGATAGATAGATAGATAGATAGATAGATAGATAGATAGATAGATAGATAGATAGATAGATAGATAGATAGATAGATAGATAGATAGATAGATAGATAGATAGATAGATAGATAGATAGATAGATTAGATAGATAGATAGATAGATAGATAGATAGATAGATAGATAGATAGATAGATAGATTAGAAAGACAGACAGACAAACAGACAGATAGACTGACAGACTGACTGATAGATAAATAGATGGACAGATGGATGGATAGTAGGTAGATAGATAGATAGATAGATAGATAGATAGATAGATAGATAGATAGATAGATAGATAGATAGATAGATAGATAGATAGATAGATAGATAGATAGATAGATAGATAGATAGATAGATAGATAGATAGAAAGTAGACAGACAGATAGATAGATAGATAGATAGATAGATAGATAGATAGATAGATAGATAGATAGATAGATAGATAGATAGATAGATAGATAGATAGATAGATAGATAGATAGATAGATAGATAGATAGATAGATAGATAGATAGATAGATAGATAGATAGATAGATAGATAGATAGATAGATAGATAGATAGATAGATAGATTAGAAAGACAGACAGACAGATAGACTGACAGACTGACTGATAGATGGATAGATAGATAGATAGATAGATAGATAGATAGATAGATAGATAGATAGATAGATAGATAGATAGATAGATAGATAGATAGATAGATAGATAGATAGATAGATAGATAGATAGATAGATAGATAGATAGATAGATAGATAGATAGATAGATAGATAGATAGATAGATAGATAGATAGATAGATAGATAGATAGATAGATAGATAGATAGATAGATAGATAGATAGATAGATATAGATAGATAGATAGATAGATAGATAGATAGATAGATAGATAGATAGATAGATAGATAGATAGATAGATAGATAGATAGATAGATAGATAGATAGATAGATAGATAGATAGATAGATAGATAGATAGATAGATAGATAGATAGATAGATAGATAGATAGATAGATAGATAGATAGATAGATAGATAGATAGATAGATAGATAGATGTTCACCTCTTTGTCTCTGTGCCTTTCCTCTTGTCTTCTTCGTCTCTCCGTTTTCGCCCATAAATAAGCCAATAATGGCACTCAGGTGGATTTAGGTCTACCGCACATCCACACTGCCACTGAAACAAATGCCAAGACTTCCCTAATTAAGTCCTTTAAGTGCTTGAACTCTGCTCTACCACGTCATACCACGAAAGCATCATTAATCGCATGCACAATTTGAAGTCGGTGAAAGAGGATTTGAACAGGACTCTTGCCACACTGCCAGAAAAGTGAACAATGGGTAATGATTTTTGGATAGTCCTCAGCGGTTGTGGCAAATAATTTGTAAGACTTAACAATGGATAGTAATAATCTGCATCAAAGGCCAATAGCTTCAGTAAGATGAACAGCTTCAGCTGTTCCGCTGCGAATCACATTATTAACTCTTTTTGAGGTCTGTGGCAAGAGAAAGAGATGACAGAGTAGAGCCGCGCCGCGTGCAGGGTTTTAGGTTGATTCCAGATATGCAAGTAATCCTTACTTTGCTGAAAGCCTGAAAGTTATCAATAAAAAAAAAAAAAAAAAAAAAACTAGTAAATTATAAAGAAATAAATGAACAACCACAGATATAATACGACCTTAGGACAACAGAAAATATTAATTCTCCACAATACACAAGAGGACCTGATTGTCTGCTTAAGGGAGGTAATTGGAGCTTTTATTGTTCGGAATGTCGCCATATCCGGCTCGTTTTGATAGAAACTTTAATGATGAGTTAATCCTACTTGTGATGCTTCAGGGATTAGAATAGGACATTTTGTTTCTGTAGGTTAGGATTGTTAACTCATCAGAGACAAAGTGAATATTATCGAAATTGTGTGCGCTAGTGGGTGTGTGTATGTCCATGTTGTAACAATGAATTCTTCTTCATCTTCTTTACCTTCCTCTTGATCTTACTTTTATATCTACTTCTTTCTATGAGTGCCGATTAACACATTTTCTGTTACTTTATTAATATGTAATAAAAAAGAGCATGAGAGTAATACGAGCTTACATAACACAGTCATATACTTTATCTACCACAGCTGGCCATTTTCTCCTTGCGTTATATGTGTCTTTAGGTCTGCCTACACAAAGCCGCAAGGACTTTCTATTTGTCAATGGTACAGCCATTACTGCACTTACAGAAAATTATTTGTAGATACTCATGAGTTACACAGAATTCAACATCGGTCTCATCAAAAGGCAAGTAGTGGGGATCGATGTAATAAATCCACTAAGCATTGGCGTTTACCACCATAAGCTGTTGGTTGTACAGGAGTTGTAATGCCTAGACTCTAGATCGCCGGTCACTTTTCCTTAGATGCAGAACTAAACTGACGAACAGGAAAGGCTTCTGCAATGCTTTCCAAACTGGAAACGAGAGTGTGGTTGAGGGAAAAACTTATGGGTAGGGCTAAAATTAAGGGTTTTGAAGCTTGTGCCCTGAGCACGTTCCTTCACGGCAGTGACACCTGGACTCGTACGCTCCTAAAAATTTGAGTACTTTTCATATGCGTTGTGTGAGAAGCATTCTTGGTTAATAGTGGTGAGATGTTGTCCCCAATGAATGTGTGCTCAAAAGAGTAGGAATGCAAATAATGCTTTTTCTACTGAAGCAAAGACGCTTGCTCTGGTTAGGACATGTCCTATATATAGATGTCGGTCGCATTTCAAGAAATCTTCTGAATGGGGAATGAAAACAGGGAACAGATCAGCCAGAAAGCTAAGGCTACGATTTAAGCATGTACGCAAAGAATAATACCAACACTGACACAGACACTTGGGATAGATTACTGCTGACCCACTCATGTGGAGGCAGCAGGGACAGACGGACTGTCACAGTTTGTTGGAGCCAAACATAGAGAGGTATAGAGAGGAGAATCTGAGAGAAGACCAGCCTCAGGACTATGGAGTATCAACGTTTTTCTGTGGAATCTGTTGCAGATGCGGCCACTCCCGCACTGGATTTTACAGTCATAGCAGACGCAGTTCCCAAAACCAGCGGCACGTGTCCATGGTCGTTAGGGACTGACTGTTGTCTACTAGGTCAACTTTTAGTTACTCACCTAAGCCAGTGTATCCTTCGGCATCAAATTATGTTTTTGTGGCTGTGGGACGAGAGCACAGCTCTCTTGTGGGAGACTTGGGTTCAGATCCTTGGTTCCCAGTGTGGTGTTTTTCTGCCCCAATTAGGAAGACAAAAAAGCATGTCCTGAAAGAAGACTATTTGGTTGATGTTAGCTTCGAAGTCGGAGTTCATCTGCCTGGCAGATAAAGAACCAATATAATGTCCGAACATAATCCTGCTTTGTAAAACACATGTGCACGCAAAACTCAAGTTTTCGAACAAGACCAAAGTCCAGAGGTGGACGAACAACAGTAACTTTCCGCCGGTGTTTACAACCAGTAAGCAATGAACATGAAAATATCGTCGGTAAAATTATGGAAACATTTTCTGTCAGGAGCAAACATCAGTAACCTACCCTGCACAGTTCATGGCGACTGCACAAGCAATTAAGCCCTATATTCTCATGTTCATGATTTCCCTATTTCCCTTTGATTTTTTATCCGTCCTAGGCGATGACAAGTGACAAATACTTGAAAGATGTAGCACTTAATGTGTCACCCATGGTGTTCATTTTTGTCACGAATTCTGTTCTTGGTATGTCTCTCGGTTCCGTCTGCTTTTAGTGCCTCGTTGGTCTTCCCATCCAAAATGGCTGATTACCGGCTTAACGTTGTGGTTCTTTAAAGTAATTTGTTTCTCTCCAGGGTTTGCTGATGTAAGCATCCAGATTTTGGACTGGAAGTGCAAGGGTTCCGTCACCTGGGTACCAAGTTAAGTGTGCGGTACAACACTGTGAGCTAGGAACTTCATGTTAAATGTATTTAATGTTATGCCCAAGACTGCTTTGTGGTGTGCACGCCCGTCTCTAATTATTCTCTAAAAATCTGGAGCTAGCCGTGGTGTTGTTAACTGAATTAAACAAAGAATGGCGTTTACTAATGTACGTGTAAGATGCCGGCTTTCTTAGTTACCTGCTTGCAACAAAAGTGAGTCGCAATTCTGGTGTCTGACAGGTTAGTGATGGCACATCCGACAGCTGCCTTTTGTTCTAATATTACATGTGCGAGCTTTCAGATTTTGTTGCGACTGATATGTGTTTCACTAGTTCTCAAACGGGACAAATTAGGGCATTTAGCGTAATTTTCACCGGCGCGGAAACGGGGCAGTTTGGGGTCAGACTAATCACAGATTGACCCTGGAAGGGTGTGGGGGAGGGGGAGGGGTTGAAGAGAGAACTATTGATTTCTACTATTTTTGGGTTAAAGCAAATGTTTTCTATCCCACCCCAGCATCTTCTCCTGACGTCTTGATCGACTTACACGTCTTTGATTATGCGGAGATGTGATTATATTAAGGTTATAAAACTAGCAGAGATAATAACAAGAGGGAATAAGCCAAGATTAGAACGTGCGATAAGGAAACTGAGATAACAATATAATGTAATAAAAGGGGCAGATCTGTCAGGATTTACTATGTGGATAGTATATCGTTCTTCAGGAACAAAAATAAACCTTACTCGCCACTGATCGCATAGCAGTGATTTTGTTTACATGCTTGGGCATCTAATCTTCTCGAACTGTGACCTATATATCTAGCATATATATGGCTTCATTAAAAGTTCACGTGCAGCAAAATCGGAAAATAAAGGGAAAGAGTAATTCACTTTGGCAAAATGAAAATTAGAAAAATTACCAACGAACCAATATTTACAATACGTGTCGCTTTGTTATACACATCTTTGATTCTTGTACAGTATCACGGAGTCTGTGCACCGTGCTGAGAATCTCTTGGAGCAGTGGATACCAGAAGAACGGAACACTAATGGAGGTGTCGGTGTGGAGCGAAAGTAGAACAAAACCAAGTCAAATGGAACGTGTCCGGCGGCTAAAAGCTTAAACAAAACCAATTCTCCCTGCTTTCTTAAAAAAACCACGTATATGCATTCAGGCAACCAGCATGCATTTAGGCCACCACGTGAGCAGGAAGCGTTGTTTCAACCAATAAGATTCAATAGGTAGTAGCCATTTTGAATAAGATCATGGAGAGTTGGACAGAAATCAATCTACAAGTTTCTGTCACTTAAGATTGCTTTCGAACCGTCGATTGTTGATTTCTCTCCCCTACTAAAATGCAAGAGACGGACTGTTCTTATTGACGGTTCTAAGCTTGTCTGGAAGGGATTACAAATGCCTGTTTATTTACGTACATACGAAACTTATTTTTCGGGTTCTATTTTTTCTAATTTCCTTTCTCGAAATGCTACTTAAATGCTTGACACAGCTTTCAAATGTCTGCCTAACAGAAAAGAATCCCGAATGCCTTAGAGGGCTTCGAAATAACGAACAATTGCATCCCACACGAGGACGCTTAGACTAAGAGACAGAAGTAAATTTGTAAAAAAAAAAAAAAAAAAAAAACCTAAAAAACTCGACAGAAGGTAGGTAGGTAGTTGTACCCCTCCAGGACATCACACAAGCGATAAACACCTGGTGACACAAAGTGCCAGCATGCGGATGAGGATCACTCGTGGAGAGGTCCTAGAAACCCCTTTCGGCCTTTACGGCTTAGGTTGTGGCCCAGATATATTCAGACAAACAACCAAAGCTACACGGCAGGGACATTGAAATAAAGAAGAGTTCTCATCTTTGAGGTGTTAATCTTACAGACCGCATACCTTGAGAGTGAGAGAGATTTTCTGAAGTCAGATTGAGAACCGACCGAGCCACACATTTATGCAAAAAGACAATCAGTGTCCACATAGAATAATTTATTTCACTTCTCAACTGTCGGCTTTTAGCAGCTGGTATTTATGTCACTTCGGCTTTCTGTCAGGTGACGGAATACCGTTCTTTTACAGATATACACGTCACTTGCCAGCACTCGGTAGTACAATCCACTGTTGCTGTTTGTTCTAACTTCTAACTCTCCATCCTACGTTTTTCAATTCTATGGTCTAGCCAAGCTCTGTTTCTTTCTGGTTCACGATTTTCCAGCTGAATTCTTTGGAATAAATTAAAGAAATCCATTGTTGACGTTTGTTGATTTAAATACCGCTAAAATGGTGAAGGAAAATAGGCGACAGTAAAAACATGGCCTGGAGACATTTTTACCTCACGCCCACTCAAACATGAGACGAATACAAGCAATGCGTCTGGCTGAGTTCCATTCTTGTTATTCCAGCAACTGAACACTTCCATGAAATGTAGCTTTAAACAGTAGAAGGGATTAGAGATTCAATTAAATGTATTGTAAGCCAGATATACAGTGTTTAGCCTGTTAGCGTTATGTTTGAAAATATTTAAATAGCGATAGCTATGCCCAAGGGTACACGTAATGTACTCAGCCCGTTGCCATCCGTTGTATGAGCCAACGCGTGTTGTATTATCATACCTTTTTCGTTTGGTCCAAGAAAATTACGGACACCTGGCTGGATATCAAGTCTGCAGCTGGGATGTGATTTCTAAGACACGCGTGCCAATATTGTGGACTAGTAAACTGGTAATAAGTGCATGGAGAAAGATAATTAAAGTTAAAATACGTAGGAAATTATTGTGTGTTTAGATTGTAGAGATTGGTAATACGTCTATTTATAAATATATGTATGTGTGTGTGTGTGTATATATATATATATATATATATATATATATATATATATATATATATATATATATATATATATTTTTAAGAGCATGCATCTTTCCCATTGCAACATGTGTGTGTGTGTTACAGTGTGTGTGCATCCATACTTCAAGTGTGTGAAGAGGGTTGTGTAAAAACAATAAAACAAAGAAAATGTGTGTCACTTGAAACGTATGGAAGTCTAAGAGAACAATTGTGGGAAAAGATAATAGAATGAAGAACTTTGCTACAACCGGAAAAATGTTATGGGAAGCGAGGTTCCGCGAGGGACATGCTACTGAATGAATGAATGAATATATATATATATATATATATATATATATATATATATATATATATATATATATATATATGTGTGTGTGTCTGTGTGTGTGTACAAATTGTGGAAAGATAATAGAATGAATAACTTTGTCATAACCGGTAAAAATGTTGAGGGAAGGCAACTCAGTGAATTGGCCTAATGGATTGGGCGGGACCTGACCTATTCCCTGACCTGATCCTGCACCGAGCTGATCCTTGATTGTGGTAATCGTGTGGGGTTTGCGAGTCATGACCACGGAGGTTTTTCGGCATAACACGATGAGAATCAGGAATGGATAAACAATGCTTTTTAGAAATCGTTTGGAGGCATTGGAAAATGGTGATGGTTGGAAATATCAGAGCAGACCAGGCCAAGAAACACATCTAAAATATATGAGGTGTAAGGGAGATCACTGCAATCAAGCTGATGATAAGAAACTAAACACAACAAAACATTTGGAAAGCTCAATGGAGCGTATGGAAAAGACACATACAAATACAACGTAACGTTTCAACTAAAGTGTTCATCAGATTTCTTGTTGTTCTTGGTTGTTTACAGGCTCTGACGTCTTATTTGTTGTATTCTACCACCGCAGTTTGTGTTTTATTCAGTTCTTCTTTGATAAACACTTTGGTCAACAAGTTCACTTGCATTTGTGCGAGTCTCAGACAGTGTAGCCATAAGCACAGTCATATTGTGTCACAGTCACAGTAACCTTTGTGTTTTACAGGCAGAATTCTCATGGACATCCCCTGTAAAGTTTGTGAAGACCACTCCTCGGGAAAACACTATGGAATCTATGCTTGTGACGGGTAAGGAACGTCCTCATCACCACTACCTGGTGACATGAAAAGTATGAATGAGTGGGAAATTATTAGCGTGCCTAGGTGGTGGAGATGTAAATATTGTTCAGAGTTGTATCAGGTAATGTAATAAGATTGTACTGGTCTTCTGTATGGATGTAAAAAGTGTGCAAGAAGCAATGATTTACTTGGCTAGAGAATGTGAACGCATTCAACAACCCGACATAGCTCTGGGAGTTGATTTGGACAATAGTATTAGCATCTTGTCGTTCTAAAAGCATAAGATTGACTAATTGTTGGTACCTTACCCTCTTTCTAAACAATACTGTCCTATTGTGTCATAAAGACCCATGGGTACCTAAACTGCTGGTTGCTGTGTCAGCAGAAATCAAACACGCCCTTGACTGTCCCATTTGAAAACTAGAAAAAAAAAAAAAAACTTGTCGGTCCCAGCTGAAAGCTTGCACACATAGAGGAAAATGCGTAATGCAGCTGTCTCAGTGTTGGCGCAAACGGGCAGTCACGTAAACCGGTATCGCACTCGCACAAGTATTCCGAACAACACGCGAAGGGCACAATAGGGGAAAAAACATTCTTCCTGAAATCCACAGCTCACAGGGTTGCAAAAGAACTCAGCTCAGTAGGTGGGAGACGGCACATTTTGAATCCCCGTCAGGAAGTGGGGACTTTGCATTAGCAAGACCAAGCTGAAAAAAAAAATGTTTTATATATATATATATTGGCAGCAAACAGCAGCTATGAGAATTAACAACTGTTTAGGCACATTTCAAAGCACAAAGAGGGGCGTACGACAAGGATGTGGTATCACCTGATTTGTTTTCAATATACAGTGAATATATATTGAGATCTTTATTTGGTATGCTGGAATTGTGGTTGGTGGGCACAATTTAAACAATTTACGTTATGCCGATGACACAGTCCTGATAGCAATAGGTCAGAAAGAACTACAGGAAATGATAGACATTGCGGTGTTAGAAAGTGAAAGAATGGGCCTCAGTGTGAATAATGGGAAGACAAAAGTAATGGTGGCATCAAAGAAACGAATTATTTCTAAATGTGTAATAAAAGTCGATGGTGTTATTTTGGGACAAGTATAGAAATTTAAGTATCTGGGCACATGGATAACATTAGATGGAAGACGCATAACTGAGATAAGAAACAGAATAGGACAGGCAAAAACTGCATTTTATTAAATGAAGAACATCTTGTGCAGTATATCCTTGTCATTGAGAGTAAGAAAAAGAATTCTTGCTTGCTACATACATCCAGTTTTAACATATGGCTGTGAATCCTGGACAATCGGTAGGCAGGCCAAACAATTTCTTGAGGCCTCAGAGATGTGGTTTTACAGAAGAATGCTTAGAATACATTGAACAGCGAAAAAGAACAACCAAGAGGTTTTGAAAGAGGCGGGAGCCCGAAGACAACTTATCACATACATCAGAAGGAGACAGTCATCATTTTTCGGCCATGTTATGAGAAGAGGGAAAATAAAAGATGTTGTGATCACTGGAATGATCTGTGGAAGAAGGGATAGAGAAAGGCAACGAGAGAAGATTCTTGACAGTCTTGTTGCATGGCATGGAGGTGTGTCGGCACACGAACTGATACATGCTGCAGAAGATCGCGGATTATAAAGAGGCATGATCGCCCACGCCGGTCTGCAAGGCACTTAATGATGATATATATATATATATATATATATATATATATATATATATATATATATATATATATATATTTACATTACATATACAAATTTTTTTAAATAGTGTCAACAGACTATCCAGTATTTTGCGAGTTGCAAAGAGGAGATAAAGCTAAATTTAATTTAGATCACAATGTTGAAGATAGATAAAGCAGTGGGCGTGTCTCTTTTTTTTTTTTGACTGGCTTCTTTCACCTATCGTGTCCGACATTAGTGACGCAACCAGTAGCCAAGTTACACTAGGGATAGCTCATGGAATCACCAGAACTCACAAGCACCTACTACTAGACAAAGATGTCGACAGGTAAAATGGGGTTGAGGACATCCACGTGAACAGCTATCAAACAAAGTCAATAAAACACAAATGTATACCACTAAAAAACAATAAACCGTTGACATTACCTTTTAAAAAAAAAACTGACCTAGAGTAATGAAGAATCCTTATAAGAAAATGTCTGAAAGGAAGAATCCTTACAAGACAATGTCTGCTCCATGGTAAGAAAGTGACTAGATCCCATACAGATCTTGGCATGCGAAAGACATCTTCTTGTAAAGTTTTGTATGTGATATACGCTTCTTGAGACACTCTAGGTCGTTCACTAATTCGATCACTTGTATATCTCTACAGGTGTGCCGGCTTCTTTAAGGTATGTTGTTAACCTATCTGCCTGCTTACCTGTCTGCCTGTCTGTCTTTCAGCTTGTTCTTGTAGGCAGTATGGTTGTTTATTGTGCTAATGAAGGCTCACGTTTTGTTTGTTATATTTTGAAGCTTGCTAATATGCTTTTCGTTCGGTTTTATATCTTTTCTTGTTTGTTTATTGGCTGGATTCGCAAGAGATTCGCTAGAGACAAAAGTGTACCCAAAAAACGTGAACGTCGACGAGACAAAACACTGCTCGAGGAATGGGATTTCGAATTTAAAAAAAAAGTTAGTAGCTCATTTTTGCAGTACGCTGCAGAACCTATCACCAGCATGTTGTAGCTGTGTTTAATTCCACTAGGCGATTTTAAGTCAAGTAGTTTGCCTGTGTGCAATGAACAGTCGGCCCTATTTACCATTATTGAAACCAGCGCAAGGCCATCTGCTGCCAAATCACACGCAACTGGGACCAAACCCAGCACTTTAGAATTACAAAAGCGCGTTCGCAACGCCTAGGCCCTCAGTCACCAAAGAAAGCCTGCCTGGGAGTCACACCGAGATACTAAAATCTAAACCTGGCTAAACAAAGAGATGAGCTGCCCCCACGAATACACTCGTCAACAGGCGGTAACCACCAAAGTCCCACTAATTGTTTACTATGTTGCTATCTGCGACCATATTTCATTTCTAAAGCCACTTCAGGGGACAACATCCACGATTTACATTGTACAGCAGTGGCCTGCAACCTTTTTCAGTTGGGCTTAACCCACTCCCCCCTGGTTTTCCTTGGAGTATATGGCGAGACCCTCACGACCCCATGGAGTATATGGCGAGACCCTCACGACCCCATGGAGTATATGGCGAGACCCTCACGACCCCTTGGAGTATATGGCGAGACCCTCACGACCCCTTGGAGTATATGGCGAGACACGACCCCTTTAAGTATATGGCGAGACCCTCACGACCCCTTGGAGTATATGGCGAGACCCTCACGACCCCTTGGAGTATATGGCGAGACTCTCACGACCCCTTGGAGTATATGGCGCGACCCTCACGACCCCTTGGAGTATATGGAGAAACGCTCCAGGGTTTCTTAGGGGTAGGGGGAGGGATAGGAGGGAATTACAATTGAGGTACCTTCGGGGAGACTGTAGCTTCTTCTCAACTCATGGTCGCCTCGGGCATGTGGGTGTTGGACTCATATTTCTTATAGACTAGTCACCACTCAATGGGTTTTATGGTGTACGATTACCCCGGACACCTTTGCTTCAAATTACATTTTGACACCTATTTTAGGTGCCAATCGGTCTATAAAAATGTTGGTCTAGCCCTGTATGCCCAATACGCCTCCAGGCGTGGGAAAGGGATGTTTAATTTTACTTACCTGTTTTAGGCCGGGTATATCTAGCGACCGGATCGATCATTGGCTCGCTGGTAGACGACTTCGTCGTCAGTCGGGACAGTATTTCGGTCTGTCTCCTTGGATCGCATCAACACCTAGGCAGTCTTTTTCATGGTTTGTGGTGGCCTACAATGCTTAGCAATTTTTATATGGCACACACAACCTAGTCACAATTATAACCTAAGACTTCACTTTCGGGGATGATTGAACCCCCCCCCCCACCCCCCCCCCCCCAAGCAAAGCCTTGAACCTTCAACACAGTTTAGTGGTCTAGGTGTAAAGCTAATAGCGATGATGATGATGATGAATTATTGGCGGGGACAGAATCAAAGTAACAGCTCATCTATGACATTCGCCGCTGACAACATCTCCATGGTGATGAACTCAGTCACGTGACAACTCAAGGGGTCACAATTACAGGGCGCTGGTTTTTCCGGAACCACCAATTGTTCCCGGTGTCACAGTTTATTATTCTAGCCTGGGATTTCATCCGGTCGAGGACAAATGAAACGTTTGAGAAGTTAACGAGAAATCAAGAAGTGCAAGAACTCGCAGATGTGTCAGTTAATACGGTGACAAAAATACTTTCTGTTGGTCATTGAGCTGAATACAGCAGACGCAAAGAATCAGGAGTCGATGTCTAGTGGCTATCTCCTGCCACTCGGGGACACTCTAATGTCAACAAGAGTCATTCTGGTTTCAATAGCAGCTCTGGATTTGTGCGGAGTGCCTGGGAACATGGGCACTGACCACCCAGATGTCGAACTGCGTGCAACAAGCAATGGCAAGGAAGTGTGCCTACACATCAATTAAAAGTCAGTAACGTTGATTGACGATATTAAACAGCTTCTACATCGACACGGAATAACAATAGCCAATACTGCCCATCAAGCAGTGGATCGCAAACGGTTCCTCCCCATTACGCTTCACGACAAAATGGAAAGTGATGATGATGGTGATGAAGAACACTACCTTCTGATAAGTCGAGAAATTTTAGTTTTTATGCACTCGGATGACGTTACATGAGAGATGTTTCAGCTGAACAACATAGACAAAAACTACATTACAAAATCGGGTACATCTTGTGCAACTATCCGGACATTTTCTTATATGCCCGGGTCTCCTACGTCGACCCAGCTCTAAGTGGGTAGCAGCCAAATTCAAGGGAAATACAGACGACCGGCGTGATGTTGTCCCAAAAACATAGGTCTAGAACAATTCGCCAGAAGGAGTGGAAAATGCCTTTTAACTTCCTGCAATAAACACATATCATTGAAGATTAGGAACAGAATCATCACATGCTATGAACAGCCGTGTTCAAATCTGTCTGTGCATCCTGGATATTTAGTAAATAAGCGTAGAGATTTTAGAGACCTAGTATTATAGAACATTTGGAAAATATTCTGGGCAGCCAAAAGGATTAACGCAAAAATTTTTTTTTTAAAAGGCTGTGGCTTGAAGATTACTACAAATATCAGAAAGAGACAGTATTCGTATTTTTGTTGTTAGGAAAGGGGAAAGGGGGAAAAAAAAGGGGGGGGGGGGGGCGGTCATTCTATGAGGTAAAAAATCTGGATCTTGATGTGGTGACCGGAAACATTGGTTAAATGAGGGATAAAGGAAAACAGCGCAAAAAGATCGTTGACGGTTCGTCCATGCATGGAGCGGTGTCAGTACTTCAACTGAGACATGCTGTTAGATATTGCAAGATGTGTCTCATACTTTTGTATTTGTTATTGAAATCTCAACTCTGTGGAGTAGATTAAAATTAATGTTTAGGACTGAGAGAGTTAAAGAATCGTTAATTCTCCATAACGGCGATAACAACTGCTCTCCCTCCCCCTCTCTCTCCCCCTCTCTCCCTCCCCTCTCTCTCCGTCTCTTTCTCCCCTCTCCCTCTAGCATTTCTCTTAATCCCTCTCTCCCCTCTGTCTCCCTACCTCTGTCTCCATCCCTTTCTCTCCCTCCCTCTCTCCCCCTCTGTCTCCCTACCTCTGTCTCCATCCCTTTCTCTTCCTCCCTCTCTCCCCCTCTGTCTCCCTACCTCTGTCTCCATCCCTTTCTCTCCCTCCCTCTCTCCCACTCTGTCTCCCTACCTCTGTCTCCATCCCTTTCTCTCCCTCCCTTTCTCCCCCTCTGTCTCCCTACCTCTGTCTCCATCCCTTTCTCTCCCTCCCTCTCTCCCCCTCTGTCTCCCCACCTCTGTCTCCATCCCTTTCTCTCCCTCTCTCTCTCCCCCTCTGTCTCCCTACCTCTTTCTCCATCCCTTTCTCTTCCTCCCTCTCTCCCCCTCTGTCTCCCGCCCTCTGTCTCCATCCCTTTCTCTCCCTCCCTCTCTCCCCCTCTGTCTCCCCCTCTGTCTCCCTCCCTTTCTCTCCCTCCCTCTCTCCCCCTCTGTCTCCCTACCTCTGTCTCCATCCCTTTCTCTTCCTCCCTCTCTCCCCCTCTGTCTCCCTACCTCTCTCTCCCTCCCTTTCTCTCCCTCCCTCTCTCACCCCACCATGACCATAACACGAGTGCCCAACACCCGGGGACACAAAGTGCCACTATTCGGATGAGGATCACCCGGTTACAAAAAACCCAGTTCAACCCTTAGCTCATATTAGGGACCCAGAAAACAGCCGGAATTCGGCTTTAAAATAACAATATATATATATATATATATATATTTACGCACACACATATACACACACAGGAAAATGGTCCTTTACCCACATGCACACACACACACCGATTAGCACGTACAGATGGGCCAACTTAGTATATACTAAAAAGGCAGGACAATATATTGTCGTCATTCATATCTGTTGCACAACCACATACTAACAGGTCAACAAGTCATTCCAACAGCACTATGTGTTTATGCTTGAGGTGACCAGAAGAGTTAGAAGCAGATCTGTATCTGCCCATCGACATCAGAAGTGATACAACAGGAGGTGAAGAATAAGAAGAAGAAAAAGATCTATATAATAATCTTAATGGGCGGAGTTATGATATTATTTCTTCTATTCTCAGAGGTCAGTTCGGCGAAACCGACAGTATTTATGCAAATCACGAGGTCAAGGGTTATGTCCGGTGGACAAGACACACAGGAACCAGTGCCGGGCATGTAGACTGAGCAAGTGTGTGCAAGCAGGGATGAACAAAGATGGTGAGTACCGACACATCAGACCTCAGAGAGGACATTTGTTGACTGAAAGACAGTCTTATTCCTGCCTATTTTCCTGTCTCCCAACTTCCATCGGAGAATGGCCTTAATAATTTACTCTACCCTGCTCGCTAGCGTAGTTGGCTAAACCGGACTGCGCGGCGACGGGGTGAGGAGCTCCTTGTGGTCCGGGTTCACGCCCAGGGGTAGGCAGAAAAGCCACATTCCTCCAAGATTTACGGTATCTATCATGGAATCAAGGCCGACGGGTTGCGATATCCATAGTACCGAGCCAAAGGCTTTACAACTCATGGTTTTTGGATACTTACAAAAAAACATAAATGACTCCAAACATTTTGCTGAATTGGTGATGTTTTGCTGGAGTTTAAAGCTACACTTTCCTACGAGATGTGATAGCCAGTATTAAGTCAACCATCCTCAATTGCTTCTAACGACATTCTTAACAGTGTTACAATTCTTTGCTTCTCTCATAAACCCCGTTGTGTTGTTGTCAAACAACAATGTCTGCTTGTATGTGTATGTATTATATACTCATACAATTAAACAACTTCATTTTGTTTTTAGGGGGAAAAATAGTCGGAAAAACTAGATTCGAATAGAGTATCACTGTTGTTTGTCCTCCCATTCTTCTAGAAACTTCACAGATTAGAGCTCACACCACGATCGTGCAGCTTTTTGGTCGGAGGAAGAAAGAAAACTGAAAGTATCGATGTGTGAAACATCACTGTTTGTCCAGATTTAGCAATTATCGCTGCCAAATGTAGAGTAATTTCTCAAATTTCACATTCGGCTCGTATTTAGCCCATTCGTGGCTGTAAAACGAAGAGAACCCATGTTTCAATTTGTAACTGGTCGCCCAAAGACCGGACAAACGTGCTGGTGGCGTGAAAGTTGAGAGAGAGTCAACTGAAGCATCAGATCTTGGCTTGAAGAAGCACAAAACCGTTCTGTAATTGGTTAATGTATGCTCCGACCTTCAATGGCCTGGTCGTCTCGTCGTCGAGTTACTCCCCTTTGTCACATTGTAGCAATGGTCGGAGACTGAAGCAGTTCCGCTTTCAGACAATATGGCTGACCAACAATAAAGTCTTCCTTCTGGCAGTTGTCGCTATGTTTTTTCTCTTCTCACAATCATGGCGTTAGTTCAGGGAGTAATGATAACATGTCATGGGCGAGACGGCACATTTGATAAACAACGGGATCAAGAACAACTTGCCTCATGTATTTTCATGCCAAGATGTCTCTAATGTGCTTCTCCTTCGTCATGCTGGTCGACCCCGCAATTCTCTTACAGGAACCATGGTATTCTCTTGTGACGTCCCTTTCAATTCATTATTTATATATATATATATATATATATATATATATATATATATATATATTACAGACAATATATTGATCGCACTATTGAAAAGAAATAGAAAGATAGAAGGATAAACTAGACATCATAACAATTTAATGTTATAGTTACCATCGAACCTCGCTATGGAAACAAGAGTAATGAGATACATGAGATACAACCCCAAAATCTGTCTTCATGTTTATCGTACATCTTGAAATCTACAACAGCGGAAACTGACATAATTTGCAGGGGGATTTATTTCTGTGTGACTCTCATACCAGAGATGCTAATCATACAGACTGCAATCCTGGAAGGAGCTAATAAGAAAAAAGCACTGAAGATTTTTTAATTCGATTTCCCATGGGAGTGTTTTTCACACCTTCAGGCCCATTGGGCACACGAAGCTATAGATTTTACACACAAGAGGACTGAAATGTTCAAGTCAAGTGGATCGTCTTCATTGCGCCAGGTTCTGTTACACATGTCTCGGTCTCTCTCTACAGAACGACTAACCGCCTGCCGAGAACGTCGTATAAAGCACAAACCCTGCAGCTCCGGCTATGATCTCAAGAGTTCTCCGTTAAAATTGCACTTGTGAACCAAACAACCAGCAGTGAAACAACCCACCACCTTCAGAACACTAGGGAAACCGCTTGACCACTTGGCCACAGGGAATCCACTCGCCTCTCTCCCACTCATAAAGAAGAGGATGGCTAAGTTCTCCATGGGGTTTGCAAGATAGTGATGACGATGGCAATGGCGACGATGTCTGAGTTTGTAACGTTGGTGCGTGTATTCTCCTCGTCGTCTCCTTTTTTGTGTCTATTCAAGACAGGACACAACGAAGAAATCTGTGCATTAAAGCAAGCGAAGAAATAACCGAAACGTTGTGCCTCTATCTACTCCACAGCTGTACAGCACGAGAGGGGACCCAGAAACTCTACCATCCGCCGTCAGGTGGCAATGTTCATCAAGGAATCAGTGGAGTGGGGCGGGCTGGTCGGGTCTCCACCAGTCACGTGAGTTCGCTTGTGTTTGTCGGTTTGTTGACTTTTTACGTGGATACGCAATAATGTATGTTAGTAAAATGCACACTTCCATGTATACTTGTATATTAACAATAAATACTTCTATACACTTGTATAACAGTGAACACTTCTATTTACTTGTATATTAATAATGAGCAATTCTATATACTTGTATATTAAAAAGGAAACACTTCTCTACCCTTGTATAACGCTGAACACTTCTGTTCACTTGTGTATTAACAATAAACACTTCTATATAAGGTATTTGTAAGCAATGAAAAATGTTCTATAGCTGTATGTTAACAATGAACAATTCTATATACTTCTATGTTAATAATGAACAATTCTATAAAATGAACATGTATATACTTAAAAATGAACAATTCTATATACACTCTATGTTAACGCTGAACACTTCTATATACTTCTATGTTAATAATGAACAATTCTACATTTTGTATATTGATAGGTATTTCTAAGCAATGAAAATGAACAATTCTATATACTGTATGTTAACAATGAACAATTCTATATACTTCTATGTTAATAATGAACAATTCTACATTCTTGTATGTTGATAATGAACAGTTCTATATACTTGTATGTTAACAATGAACAATTCTATATACCTCTATGTTAAAAATGAACAATTCTATATACATGTATGTTAAAAGTGAACATTTCTATACACTTCTAGGTCCCACTGTTTCACGCCAGTCAACCATCATGATCCAACCCTGGACAGACCCACCTTACATCCCTTAGCTACACACTCTCCGGGTATCCTCCTATCTGTCCCAATTAAAGTTAGTGTTTTTATTTCTTAACTGTTGTATTTGTACATATTTTGAAATGAATATTTCTTTGATTCTACGTTAAACGCCATAGTTGATTGGCGGAGAGCTGTAACGAAGGGTGAAGTTTCCTACAGTCAACATCTGTGAAAGTGGATGCAAGACACTGAAGATGCATTGTCTATGAAGGCACATAGGGCTGCAGAATTGGCCAGACTTTCAGAAGTACCGTAAAGGTACTGTAAAGGTTTTGCTGATTGATGAGGATATCATTAATTGCAGACAATTGGTCTAGTAGTTAGTGCGCTGATCTGCTAAGACGGTGTTTGAGGTTCACTTCCCAGCTAAAGCCTGATTATGTTTCTGATCAGAACAGGGTTGAGTTAGGATCCTTCTCATAAAATGGCTACCAGATAATTGAGTTGAGTTTAGAACCGAAATTACAGCAATCGTGATTCTCACACATCTCTTTCCACACTGCAGGGCACCGACCATAGGATACCCAACTTCTGCAACAGCGTGGAGACCATCTGTGAGGCGGCGGCCAGGCTTCTGTTTATGAGTGTCAAATGGGTAAAAACGTTGCCGGCGTTTGTAGCGCTGCCCTACAGAGACCAGGTGCTGTTGCTGGAGGAGTGCTGGCGGGAACTGTTCGTGCTGGGTGCAGCCCAGTTCCAGATGCCACTGGACGCCAGGCCACTTCTGTCTGCAGCAGGTAAGTCCTCAAAAAGTGACAAAGTTAACGTCAAGAAGATCGACTTCATTGTAGTTTAAAAGCAACAACAGTATCATATAGCTATACAAAACAAAGCATTACCTCTGTAGCTCCAGCGACGTTTTCCATAAAACGCAGTAAAATTTGTACTAATGAACCGAACGATGCAGTCGTGAAACGAACTTGCGACTTTCAGAAAAAGAGGCAAACGGCTCTACCTATTCCCACAGAGACCCCAAAATGTGAGCTCAGCAGTGCGGGGCACCACAGTTGTACCGTTACGAGAATAAAAAAAAAAGAGAGAGAGAGAGAGAGAGAGAGAGAGAGAGAGAGAGAGAGAGAGAGAGAAGAAAGAAAGAAGAGAGCGATAGAGAGAGAGAGAGAGAGAGAGAGAGAGAGACAGAGACAGAGACAGAGACACAGGGAGAGAGGGGAGGAGGGGGAGAGGTGAAGTAGAAGGTAGTGTTCAGTGTGTTTCCTTCAGGTCTTCTATCAGGTAATAGCATTTACTGCTTCACAGCAAACAATACACTCAATTGTTGCTTCATTCCGGTAGCAATGATAGCTACACAGAAATTGCATCACTGCACATTGTGAAGAAAAACAAATTATACAGACTGGTCCACTTAAAAAAAAATGATACATACTACAATTTTAGCAAAGCCAGTAACATACATATGCATTAAATCAATCAAGTAACAGAAAGTATTGTGAACGGCACTCATAGAAAGAAGTAGAAAGATAGAAGAACACACTAGACAACATAAAAATTGAAAGCTATAGTTACCGTGCCGGGAATTGAACCTGTCACCTCCAGACGGCGTCTGAGCCTCGCCATGAATACAAGTGCACTAAGATACATGGTCAACTAGGCACCCCAAAAAAAAAAAAGGTGTCTCATTGGCCGTGTCTATCGTACAGCTTGAAATCTACGACTTTGGAATACGGACTTTCTGTTACTTGATTAATTCATAATATTTAACGGCCTCAAATGGTTCTACCCTCTGTTTATTTATAGGAATGACATGCATTAAATGTATACGGCAGCAATCATCAGTATCAAACAAACAGTCCGGTACTATAAATGCAGTGAGTGCATTATCTATAAAAGCAGATATTACAATAAACCAGTAGTTGCACACGCAGTTTGTCGCATAAGGCAATTAGAGTTCCCTAACAACCCACCATTTACCATTTTTCTTAATCTGCAGTTCACAAAACAAACCACTCGGAGCACTGTCAAAAAGCTTTCCAAATGAAATGCACAGCTCACAGTGTCTCGCTCTGCATACAGCTCGATAGCTGGGCGACGGAACTATATTCTTGCAGCAATTGCTGACTATTATCAGAGGTAAAAACCTGTTAGGACTTAAAACAGCAAGCTGCTATTCCGTCATATTGAACCAGATGCGTTTCTGTGGGTTTCCGCCGCTTTGAATTAATGCTCAGTCATTTTGCTGTTGGCGTCATGGTAGACGGGGTAATGAATGGATGGAAAGGTAGGCGAAATGATTGGTAGATGAGTAAATAGATTATAAGATGGGAGGATCAATGCATGAGTGAATAAATTAATGAATGAATGGGAGGATGGGTTCCTATTTCTTAGCGTTCGGGGGATCTCTGTGACAAAGTGCTCTAGCTGTTTGCCTCGCGTTTTGAAGTTCCTGGGTTCGCTTCACAGCTGCGCTCTTCAGTTCACGAGTGCAATTTTTACGGAGGTCCCTGAGGATTGTCGCCTGAGCTACGGAGTTCAAGCTCTGCGCAGCGCTCTAAGCAGGCGTGTAGCCGTTCTGCTGAGAGAGACCGAGCCATATATAATAAACCCGGTGCGATGAAGTCGTGCCTCTCGACTCTAACCTCTAACTCTCTTTTTAGCATTCAGCAGCTGCAAACTCCCTCGGCAAGTTCTGGTTGTTCATCCACTTCTGGACTTTTGTCTTTTCCAGAAGTTGAGCTTTGCACGCATATCGGTTTTACAGACCCGTCTTATGTGTAGCAAGCATGTTGGTTCCTCGCTTTCAGGCAGATGCATTCCTACTTTAAAGGAACCATCCCTAATTGGTCGCCTGTTACGCCATGCTTGTCAGGAAGCAGTGAATCTATTATGTTTTCCACCACAATGGGCATGATGTAAGGAATATTTGATAAGAGTAATAAACAAGGGGAAGTGTACTGATGTGTAGATAGATAAATGGACAGAGGATGAGTAAGTTGATTGATAGATGTGTAGACTGATAAATGGGTGTATGGTTTTTCAGTCAATGTATTCAGTCGGTTGAAGGCTAAACTGATTATTAGATGGAAAAGTAGATAGATTATTGGCCCCGTTGATGAGTAGATGGATTATGAATCCGTCCACGAATGGAAGGGTTAATGTATCCGTTGACGAATATTTGGATTAACGAATTCGTCGACAAGTAGACGGATTCATGTATCCATTGATGAATATTTAAAATATTGGATCCTTTAATGAGTATGTGGATTAATGGATCCATTGATGAATAGATAAATAGATCCTCTGATGAGTAGATGGATTAATGGATCCTCTGATGAGAAGATGGATTAATGGGTTCTTTGATTAGTTATAATGGGTCACAATGGAACAGCTAGGAAGTAACATGTAGTCCAGTGTCGTTGAGTTGTCTGTGTTAAACCTTTGTTTTCTCTTTCCATCAGGAGTGACCATTGGCCAAGGATCGCCGGACAAAGTTTTGAGGATGTTAAGTGAGGTCAGGGCACTTCATGAAACTATTGCAAAGTTCAAGGCCTTGCAGGTTGATGCAGCAGAATACACCTGCCTCAAAGGCATTCTGCTATTTAAAACAGGTGACTTGTGTTTGCCTTCAGCGGGTGAGGGGGGGGGGGGGGAGGGAGAGGGAGAGGGAGAGGGAGAGAGAGAGAGAGAGAGAGAGAGAGAGAGAGAGAGAGAGAGAGAGAGAGAGAGAGAGAGAGAGAGAGAGAGAGAGAGAGAGAAAGGGAGTCTATAAGGTTGGACTTCAGAGGTTTTAGAGCGTTTGTGTGAGCGTAGGTTTGTGTGTGTGTGTAAGTGTATGTGTGTATGTGAGAATCGCTATGAGAGTATGCTCGACACCAGTGCGAGATGTATGTATGTCATTATCAGTTTGTTTCGAGTCATTTTCTAATTACAGTCACAATCGTCGTCATCATTATCATCATCATCATCATCATCATCATAAGCGTCATCATTATGCTCATCATCTTCCATTTTCCTTTCGTGCCATAAGAATAAGACAACACTTCAACAGTCAGACAAACACTTCAAGTAGTCAATTTTTTTTTGCCAGTTTTCGCCAACAACTCCAGCCAAGTGAAGTCGCTGGCAGACCTGCAGACAGTCACCTACCTTCAAGACCAGTCACAGATGAGCCTCAACCAATACATCAGAGCCGCATACCCCAGCCAGCCCTTCAGGTATAACCCGACACGGCTACTGATTCAGTACTGGTATTTTGATCGGTTCAGTTTGTGCATAAATATCACACGAGAGAGAGAGAGAGAGAGAGAGAGAGAGAGAGAGAGAGAGAGAGAGAGAGAGAGAGAGAGAGAGAGACAGACAGACAGACAGACAGACAGACAGACAGACATACAGACAGACAGACAGACAGCCAGCCAGACAGACATCCAGACAGACAAACAACAAACAGACAGAAAGACAGACAGAAAGACAACCAGCCAGTCAGACAGACAGATAGCCAGACAGACAGACAGACAGCCAGCCAGCCAGCCAGACAGACAGATAGCCAGCCAGACAGACAGACAGCCAGCCAGCCAGCCAGACAGACAGACCGACAGCCAGTCAGACAGACAGATAGCCAGACAGCCAGCCAGACAGACAGATAGCCAGCCAGACAGACAGACCGACAGACAGACAGACAGACAGACAGATAAGACACTGAATACACCGACTGTACGGAAAACTACGGTTAGAGTAATAATGAGGATAATGATGATACTGTCGAAGATTGTGATAGCTATGAGACTGACAATGATAACCACGACGACAATAACAATATACCTGTTCATGTTTTGTCCGCCTAAAGTCAGATGCTTCTCTTTGTGTGTCCATAGATTCGGAAAGCTGCTTCTCCTGCTGCCTTCCTTGCGAGTCATCAGCGGGCTGACCATCGAAGAGATCTTCTTCAGGAGAACCATAGGCAACATTCCCATCGAGCGTCTGCTGGTGGATATGTTCAAGTCCAGGGATCTCTGAGCTACTAACATCACAATAACCTCCAGAACATATGATATTCTGACATACAGTTCTTCTGAAATCAGTCTATTTCTCCTGCTGTTTGTGCAGTAATGGGTCCTGTCCTATTCGCAGCTGTTGACCTTACCTGATGTGCAGTTATCGATCCTGTATTATACGCAGTTAACGGTCCTGCATAAGTTGCAGCAGGTTCATTAGAAAGATGATCATGGTCTTCAGGCAAGTCTTCAGCCAGTACCCTCTCTGCAGCCGTGGCTAGGGTTTGGACCTTACCTTCCAAGAACGTGGAAAATCTGCTGAGAAGGAATATGGTAAAACATGTGGCACATTTACGTTTCCTCATGACTGTAACCAACATGAGCGACAATAATATGATCAGTAAGAATACTCACATTTCATACACTGGTAACAGATGCCATTGCTCTCAGCTAACGCTAGGGCTCTCCCAACAGATATCATATTACAGCTCATTGTTCGTTTAACAATCTGAGTGTTTTCACGTGGGAAACAGCTTCTTCGAAGGGGTACTTGGGAGCAGCAAAATGGTCGATTGCCTAGTAAGCATCTGTGCTGCAGAAGCTTCGAGAGAAATGTGGCATTAAATTGACAGACTGACTGACTGACTTTCTACCCCGCCAGGACATCACACAAGCGATAAAGATCCGATGACACAAAGTGCCACCATGTGGGTGAGGATCACCGTGGAGAGGTCCCAGAAACCGCGTTTAGCCTTTTGGCCATATTTAGAGCCAGGGTAGGGCTTCAAATAACGAAAAATTTCTCCCTAACAAGGACGGGAATTGCTTACTATAAAAACATAGTCCAATTTGACATTATTATATTCCTCTATAAGAGCCAAACTGCAACCAATAGAAAGGTGGACACTGTGCTTTAACGATTCAATGGGAAATGCCTTAGGTATGTCAACTGGTTCTTCGTCCCCTCCTGCGTCAATATGATTTCCCCCAGCGGAAAGTGCCCTCTGTTCATCTGTGAGTGAACGTTGGTCTTTTCAGGATTTGTGTGCACTTGTTGGATCCTCGCCTTGTAGACACATGCATTACGACATCAAAGTAATGATCGATCCTATCAGCATTTGAGCTCTGGTCTTGGCACACCATCTTAGATAGTGATGTTCCTCTGTTTCCAAGTGGAACTGATAACAGATTGTGTCTTTTAGGCCACCCATGGATGATTGTGACTTTTTGCAATGGGCTTGGACGCAATGCAATGGACGATGCGACGATACCATCTAAGCCCGCCTTTAATTCTTTAAAGATAATTGCTTTTATGATTTGGTAGTCTGGTAGTCCTAGTTTCAGCTTCATAGCAAACGGGTCACCCCATCGTTTGCTCCGCTCCCGTGCCAACGAAAAACACACAGAATGTTTATCACAGTCCCTTGTAGAAGGATTTTATGACTGCGTTTACTAGCCAACTAGCCTTTTAGTTTCCACACATCCATTATGACCAACGCTATAGATCTACATACTCACCCAAAGTGTTGACATCTCCACAAGCGGCAGTGACTCTTGCAGCAAACGGCCATACTTAACTTTCCTAAGTTACACGGAGGCACACAGACAATCGCCGCTGCTCTCACTGCAATATTGCCTTGCCAACAAATGTCAGTGTTACAGTGCTGGCCTCGAATTACACATGTTTTCTTGTAATACATCGCACGTGTCATATACTCACTTATACTCTCTTGTGTCAATGTCTGGTTTCTGGTTCCGTTGCTAGGTACGCTGTGATATTGTGCAGGCGTTTGTGCTGACGACAGAGGTGTGGTTTGCCGAGTGGTTACAATATTGGGCTTTCATGGGAAGACCAGGGTTCGACACCGAGTAAGTTGATGGAGGTTTTCAGTCGGGGGCAAAATTAAACTTCCTAACCTGAACAGTCCGTGGCGAAAGCACCAGCCATGCGGTCCTACTCCTCAGGCTCACGACCCCCTCTCTACACCGCCCTAAAAAAGTGGTGAATTCAGACAGTTATATTGTGAAAACGACTCCAATCTTTATTCTTGTAGGTCTTCCTCTACCTCGTGGCGTTTTCATTTCATTGTGTACGCTCATATTGCCGCATCATTAGGTGACAGAACCATTTCAGTCTTTGTTTTTCAATATAATCAGCGATGGGTATTGTCCCAGTATCTCTTGCAATCTCTTCATATCTCACATGCTCTCTGTTGGTTTTGCTCGCTACTTTTCTCATACATCTTATTAAACAAGTAATGAATCTTAATTTTACTGTTCAAAACCTATCCACATCGAAAGTTCCCTCTCTTTTTCACTCTCACTCTCCCTCTCCCTCCCTTACTTACTTCCAAGAACCTCTGTGAATATTTGTTTCGGTGTATATTCTTTTTATGTCAAGCCTCTAAAGGGGAAGAGAAAGCGTTTGACACTATGGATGAATATCCCTTTTAGTGTGGAACTCATTTTAAGTGTATTGATGACTCTAAACACATTGCCTCATTCTTCTGTTAGGTTAGGTTAATCTTTTGAACCGAAATATTCACAGCTTACCTGAGCCGTGAAACAATATCTAGCCCGGCTCTCTAGCGAAGTTGGTTAAACCTGATTTTCGCGGCGGCCGGGTGACGAACTCCTTGTGGTCCGGGTTCACTCCCGGGGGTAGGCAGAAAAGCCACATTTCTCCCAGATTAACGGTACCTATAATGGAATCAATGCCGAAGGGTTGCGATATCCATAGTACCGAGCCAAAGGGTTTACAACTCATGGTTTCTGGATACGTAAAAAAAAAAAAAAAAAAATCACAGGCGGAAGTGTTCTGCTACATATACTAAACACAAAACACCGTGATTATCAGCCTACCAAATACACACAATCATACAGGATGAAACAGTTTGAAATACGATGACACAGTGTGAAACATGACGAAACAGTTTGAAACAGAATGAATGCAAGTTTAAAACATGGTAAAACAGTTTGAAACACGACAATTTAAAACTTGGTGAAACAGTATGATGAGTCGTCAATGTCGTGATTGAAATAGACTAACGAAGAACAATGAGCCAGATGACGATAGGTATTATCAAAGTGGCAAGCCAGTTGCTAGCGTCCTTTGTTTTGTTTTTTCTCCGGGCCATGTAGATGTCCCAGTGAGTAAAAAGCAAACAGATTGTTTGGTATTGCCCGCTTGATGATACATAAATGCACGACAGGCTCAAAATGGTCAACGTCCTTTTGGAGCGGGTCAACAATAGGGAAGTATGAATAGATCATCACAGTCTAAAGAGAAGGTCAACATGAAAACTGCAGTGGCTGCTGAGTATGGGGACGGAGGTTCAAGGCAATGTATCGAGTGTTGTGATGCTAGTTCTCATCTCTGACTAGAGGCTGTTAGGAATAGTTTATCTTGATCTCAAATCAACCCAGCCTAAAATAGATACAAGGAAATGATCTGGGCTGTAAAGGCGATCAGCGTGAGAATACCCACACCAGCTACTTCGTGCTAATGAGTCTTTTGAACATTCACGCGGGCATGCACTATGTAATCTACACGTTTCCATGAATGCACAAGGGCTGTGTGCTTGGCGTCTTCAACACCACGCCAGAATAAAATGTCGTTACTGACTGAAGACAAGATGAACGAGCAGACCTTTGTTGCGGCACTGACGCAAGGGGAACATGGTGTTAGATTCGTATGTTTAGACCGGCTGGGCACTAGAAGGGGGACTAGGTCAGTCCCACACCAACTGTGTTGACTTCCCAGGACATTGATTCTATCCACCTTACCTCAGTTTAGTATGTCAGGTCGTCACTAACCAAGTGCAGGAATGTTTATTGTCGACCTGGCAGAAAACAAAAATGTCCACTTTACTGGGATTGAAACCCGGGTTTTTCGAATGAGAGAACAGCGCTCTAACCGAAACGCCTCAGCTACCACCACGGAACCTATACACACAAAACAGAACGAGATGTTTGAGGGAGAGAGAAAGGAGGGAGACCTATGTACAACAAAAAATGTCATATTTTTTTGTCGGTTGAATCTTTTTAAACGCCACCTACCAAGCTACGTGTAGATAAGTAAATACTTCACCAGCCACGATGTGGTTGTGTTGATAGCCCAGTCAGTCGCGGACAATGAATGTAATTTCGCGGCTTGCAAAGAGAAAACTCGCCCACATTCATCGCTGACTGCCTTCGCTAAAATACCTCTCTCCTGAGCGCAAGAATACAAAGTGAATCGTTTTATGAAAGTAGTCTATTATGTCTAAAGAAACGTTAAAGACTTCACGACAAAACAAACACATGCGAGCAGACACTTACCTCCAGATCAAACACCACTGACACGTCACGAGGGCCCTTAAAGTGACGAGGATAAATACACACTCGCAGCGCCAGATTTTTCCATGTGCAATCCAGTGAAAGACAGCAAAAATTTAATTTCATTTTCACCAAGGGCAAGCAGGTGCGTGCTGTTTAAAAGAGACAATAGCGGAAGGTGATGAGTGTAGCAATATTCATCCCAACTCTGTTGTGTCACCCTCACAATTTTTCAAATTTTTAGAATTAGATGTTAGGACACGCCCAGTGTGAATGCCTGCTGTGCGTGCTTTAGATCCCCGTACATAGCCACGTCATTCAACAGTTTATTTAAAAGCGGCTACCATTGGTTTCCACAATGTGGAGGCGCGGATGATAAGGACCTACTCCACTAAGATCCATTACTGCTACCAAACATTCTACGGAGATGTTGCTTTAGGATAAATACAGAAACTTACTTTATATAGGATATGACATACTTGAGGTCATAGTAAAGTCCTAGCACTCGTCCCTCCACTGAGGTTTAACTTGTCATTACCATAAGGTTAAACTTGCTATTACCATGAGGTTAAATTGGTCATTACCAGGAGGTAAAACGTGGCATTACCATGAGGTTAAACTTTTTATTATCACGAGGCGTCATTATATGAACATTTGTCATGTCATTAGGGGCAACTTACTGTGTCAATACTGCACGGGTTTAATTTGACATAAAGGATCAAAATGTTACGAAAGAGGTTAACTTTGTCATTAGTCGGAGATGTACCGTGACATAGCAAACGAGTGATTTGTCTTGTCACTAGAGAAAGATTTTAGTTCATTCTGTCAAATCTATCATCCCCGAGAGGGTCTATTTGTAAGCACATAGATGATAAACTTACTATTGCAAAAAGTATAAATTTGTCTTCACAGAATAAATGTGTCACCAAAGAGAATAAACATGACAAAACAGAGAGGACAAACTTGTCGACCTCGCCATTTTCTTGTGGTTTGTCACGATTTGTCTGTGCGCTATCTGTTGTTGTCTCTCAATGTTCGTGTTCCAATCTACCAGTAACTATTTACTCTTATCTCCATCTCTCTACTTATGTGTCTACTTATGTGTATACTTATCTCTCGACTTCTCTCTCTCTCTCTCTCTCTCTCTCTCTCTCTCTCCTTATCTCAATTTGCCTGACTTTACTTACCATTATGACAATGAGTAGATAGTGTGTTCCATCTCTCTTTTTTCCAGCCCCCTTCCCCACCCATAAAAAAACCATAGAAAAAACACCCCTGTACAAAATGAAAAGAAACACCAATCTGGCACAAAAGACAATATTACAACGACCTTTTAACAAAGATGACCAGAGACAATCTAACGTGAACAGCCAAACATCTGTGGGCAAGGTGAAACGAAACCACTTGTGGCGGATCGTGGCCAGCTTGTGGCAGATATTAAACATAAACATTTTTTTCTTCAAGTTGGCCGAGTCTGTTGTTCGCTCCACAGCTTGGGCAGACAATTGTGAGCAAGCCTGCCCCATAGCCAGGTCAATGATCGGTTAGCGTGGAAAACCCAGAGCTGGAAATCCCCACTTGGTGTGTTTTGAATCTTATAGAGCCACTGCTTCAGACACGCCACTTCAGTTGGCAAGGTGTCGATCAGTAGTATTCGTTAGTGCTCTACATGTGTGGTGGTTAGTTGGTTACACAGAGCTTGAGGTTACACAGAGCTTGAGGTTACACAGAGCTGGGGTTACACAAAGCTGGGGTTACACAGAGCTGAGGTTACACAGAGCTGGGGTTACAAAGAGCTGGGGTTACACAGAGCTGGGGTTACACAGAGTTGGGTTTACACAGAGCTGGGGTTACACAGAGCTTGAGGTTACATAGAGCTGTTGTTACACAGGGCTGGGGTTACACAGAGCTGGGGTTACACAGAGCTGGGGTTACACAGAGTTGGGTTTACACAGAGCTGGGGTTACACAGAGCTTGAGGTTACATAGAGCTGTTGTTACACAGAGCTGGGGATACACAGAGCTGGGGTTACACAGAGCTGGGGTTACACAGAGCTTGGGGTTATATAGGACTGTAATACTGCCTCTAATCAGACGGCTCTCGATAAAATTGTCAAAACAAACGCAAGGCGGTCTGCTGCCAAATCTTCCTCAACGATAGAACATGGCATCTAAGTATTATGATGTACGTTTGCGACTTCTGAGCAGCAGACGCCAACCCAGGAGCAAAGACTTTTTCTTCTTTGTTCACCGGCTGTAAGCTCCGACGGAAAAATCCTGGTTGTTCGTCCATCTTGACTTCGACTTTGTGCCAGGAGTTGAGTTTTGTGGCCTGTTTTACTGGCTTATTTGTGTGTAACTGGTTGTTCTTTGCCGCTCGGGCAGATGCACTCCGACTTCGAAGGAAGTACCCAATTCATTGACTTCTACGAGATAGAAGAGTAAAGATTCACAAATAAAGTCAGTAAAGACAGGATTTAGTATTATATATATAAACAGATGTTTCGCTTTAGGTCCACTTCAACACATACTATACGTAAATAATGGATGAAACAATATACCTATTGTCATCATTGTCAGGCTCCTAGACATTGGCGTATATGGTGCCCACCCCCTATGTTATAGACGATTGTGAGGGTCCTGTGGGAACGAGTAAACAGTGCGGAGGTGCCGATAGATTCGATCATTACGGTGTGAGGAGAGTGCAGCTGCGAGGAGTTACCGGGGGGATGTGGCCGACGCCCAACACCCAGGAGAAGGATGAGACGGATGTACAGTTAGACAGTTACTGGTGCCATCGGAATTGGAACTATTCGCTTGCCACTGAAGATTGGGGTGGAGCACTTATAGGAGTTTTCCGAGTGCTGTTATGTCGATTCTTAATTCAACATCGTATTGCATCGTATAAAATCAAACAAAAAAATTGCAAGCTTAGTCTTTTTTTTTTAGCCGCCTTAAGGCCTGCTTTATCAAGGACGGTTCCTTTGCTATCTTATTTTGGTTCTGTTCTTTTTTGGTGTGCAATTACATCTGAGTTTATTGCTTTTCTTGCCTTTGTTCGGTGCTGGTTTAGGGGTCCTCGTTCCTGGATGTAGCTGGTTGTCCTGTCTGCTGGCCGTTGCACTGATCATCTGTGCGAGCACCCAGGCAGCCATCAGTCACACCGCCGCCAAGTAAACAGTCCTGCCACCGAGCGTTCCCCACACGAGGCTCCCTCAGGACGACGGTCACAATCTCTTCTGCACTGCAAAAAACAAGTAGAGGAGGTAACATAGACTGCAACAAATTAGAACGCTCGAATGTGCCAAGAGTTTTTTTTTAGAGAGGTCGGAAGAGGGAGAGAGACAGATAGCTTGCTAGGTTAAGAAGGATGTCCCTGGTGCTTGAGCTTCTGATGGAATGAGGTTCTATGCAATGCCTGCCCCTTGTGCGTTTTGGTCCTTGGTTGATAACCCGTGGTGAGGTCATAGACAGAAGTTGGTCTCGTTCCCTTATCTAAAATTAGTCTTGAGTTGCATTTTTAGAAACATGTTGTGAAGCGGCAGGGGAGATAACAACGTTATGGCGTAGAAGACTGGAATCCACGAGTGCTAGCCCCCTATTGGTTCTAAGTCCTTAGCTGGCTTGCCTTTGGAGCGTCGGATGGCCTTTGGTATGTTCCGTCGGTTTTATCTTTCTGAAAATATACTAAGTTAAATGTATGTTAATTTGTTTTAGTCTTTGTTACTCGCCCGTGGTAGAGAGGTAGTGGAAATAGCACAGGTAGAATTGAGGGAATGCTTAAAGACGACATACAGTGAGGTTGAAAGAGTGAGAGGGAGGAATAGATGGCTCTGTTGAGAGTCGCTGGTACTCGCTGGATCTGGTCAGGTTACATCGGGTTGTGTAGCCGCCGGTCTCTGTTGAGGGGTGGCTCTCAGATAGCTTTTCCTGTTCTGGTTATGAACTGCTTTACAAGTCGCTAGAACTTGTCGTCGCAGCTTACGCTGCTCTGAAGTGCAGTATGAGCTCTGGTCTTTCTATTTCATGGTGTTTACAAGTTAGTAGGAAGTGCTCCATGGAGTTAGTAAGTTATCTACCTTATAATCCTTACGTCTTTTTTAGGACGAAATTTGTTGTTCTTTGAAACCCCACCCTGGCTTTTGCCAGGGGCCGTAATATAGGCAGGTCATAAATGTGGCTAATTGTCTGAACGCGGTTTTTGGGACCTCTCCACGGTGATCCTCATCCACATGGTGGCAATTTGTGTCATCGGGTGTTTATCGCTTGTGTCAGTCCATGGAGCATTCCTCGAACACAGGCGTGCGGAATCGGTCTAGTCAGCACCCTGGTAGCATCTTCCAAAGTTTTTGAA
>CAJHNH020002636.1:0-40000 GCA_905116865.2 Candidula unifasciata | reverse complement strand
GCCAGATGTTGTCAAGGTCATCTGGGAGCAAGTGTGCACTGCAAAAACACAAACAGATCATCACGGTGTGAACATAATGCTGCAGGGTAGAGTGACCATGGGATTTCTTGACAGCCTAGGGTGATCAGGGAAACTGATGACAGCCGAAAGGGACTAGGAGAAATGCTAAATGCCGCAAGTGACCAGAGGAACTGCTGACAGCCGGGAGTGACCAGAGGAACTGCTGACAGCCGGGAGTGACCAGAGGAAGTGCTGACAGCCGGGAGTGACCAGAGGAAGTGCTGACAGCCGGTAGTGACCAGAGGAACTGCTGACAGCCGGGAGTGACCAGAGGAACTGCTGACAGTCGGGAGTGACCAGAGGAACTGCTGACAGTCGGGAGTGACCAGAGGAACTGCTGACAGCCGGGAGTGACCAGAGGAACTGCTGACAGTCGGGACTGACCAGAGGAACTGCTGACAGCCGGGAGTGACCAGAGGAACTGCTGACAGACGGGAGTGACCACAGGAACTGCTGACAGCCAACACACAGTGGAAAGACCAGACGAACATACAATCAGACTTTTAATATTATGAACCAATCGGCACTCGATGTATGATGTATTCAACATTACGCCGGTCCCATTTGAGTCTAGGTTGACCAGGGGACCAAGGCGAATTTTTATTTGAACCCGTTACGTGCGTGTCAGACCCAAGACTTTCAGACTAGCTCCTAAGTTACCGTTTCTATATGAGTTATCAATGTGTTATTACTATGTTATAATTACTAATTATATTACACTACCATAACATGACCATTACATCACCATTGAAAAACCACTACATTAAAATTACATTACCATTGTTACCACAACTTCACCACCTACTTTATCATCTAGTGACCATCTATGTTATCATCTACATAACCATTTACGTTAGTATTACGTTTAAGCCTAAACCAAGAAAAACACTATACTTGTCAAAGATGAACAAAGCAAAGTCATAATGTTACATAATACATTGCCATCTTTTGAAACCCACCTATGTAACCAAAACATTACCATTACTTTAGCATTACGTTACAACTACATAAACACTAACTTACCATAAAGTTACAGTGTTACCATTACGTTAGCACTATATTAGCACCATAAATATATATATATATATATATATATATATATATATATATATATATATATATATATATATATATATATATATATATATATATTAATGACCTTGTAGGAAACTTACGGAAGATGCTGGTCAACATCGCTCCAGCTCACACCAAACAGGTCATCAGAATCGTCTTCACGAACGTGGTCGATGCCAAAAGAGGGGCCAAGATCAATTTCAGAAGCAGCCGAATCAGCTTTAGAGTCGTCAAAACCATCGTCGAGGATATCTGCATTGATTTCTGAGTTCCCAAGTCTTACTTCCACTGAAATAGTCAATTCTGGGTCTTTCTCACTGATGTCACCCCCAGACCTAATGTCTCTCCCTCTAGTGTTACTCCATAGTTGGTTATCTGTGAGACCATCCTCCCCTTTATTTTCTACTGAACGATTTGCTTCTGGACTGTTTTCTCTGCTGCCCTCACCTCTTGGTCTGGTTTCATCAGGACCTTTCCCTCCACTAAACACTTCTGTGTTTATAATTCCTTCCGGATCATTACTTCCACTACACACAACCTCTCGTTCATTTTCTTCGGAATTGTTCCTTCTTTCACTCAATCCCTCTGGTGCACATGTTTCCTGATCTTCCTTTTCAAATCCCTTTCCTTCTTGTACACTTTCTGTCTGATTGTTTGCGCTATTACTTGCTCCCATTTGTGCATTTCTGCCCAGATTATTGCCTTCCTTACCAACCTCTTCTGGGTCATTTCCTCTCGAATTGGTACCTCTCTTACCTTCTTCGTCTGGTGCATCTCCTGTTGGATTGTTGCTTTTTCTTTCCTCCTCTCCCTCAGTCAGTGTCTTTTCCAAAACGACTCCACTGATACCAGCTGATGCTGCCCCAGCCGCCGTGCCAATGAGGAGCTGTGTGCTCACGGCCAAACCCGCGGCTCCAGCCGACTGCAGTGCGGACACAGCTGCCATTCCAAACCTGCAATATGTCAGCACATACGAATTACGTGATCAATGACTGTGTGTAAACGGAGGGGAACATGGAAAGAAGTATTGAATAACAAGTTTCTAGTGACAAAAGCGTGTAGGAAAAATACAGGAAAAAATTCATATTTAAATTAGGAGATCATTAACATATAAAAGAATCGATTGACAGGGAATTGTTATAAATGCTGCCTATTTTAACACACAAGTGTTTGTTGATAGTGTGTCTTATCTAGAAGATTTCAAAACAGTCACCAGACCAATATGCAAAAGAAGTGGATGAACTACCAGAAGTTTCCGCCAGAGTTTACAGCCAGTGTACGCGGAGCATGGTTAAGGATTAATATTATTAGTGTACTGCTACAACATATATTTGTACTGTTAGTCTACAAATGGTAAAATAGACAGAGAGATCGAAGCAAGAATCCAACAAGCCAACAATGTCGCATACCAGCTTGCCCCAATTTTAAAACACCCTGCTGTCCCAGCTGAGATAAAAAGACAGATTATAAATACAATCTTTTTACCGACATTAGGTTATCAATGTCAGACTGTGACATTAACAAAAGAACACGTGAGAAGACTAACCACCTGTGAAATGTTTGAGAATGGCTGCGTATAAAACCAGAAGAGATCGAGTGAGAAACTATGTGACTACAAGAACTATTGGAACCATACCCATCGTTAAATTTATTGAGAAGCAAAGAATGAAATGGTTTGGTCACCTAGTGAGAATGGAACCAACGATGCCAGCATCAAAAGCATACAACATGAAAATGGGAACACCAAGAGGCAGGGGAAGACCAAGAAGAATATGGATTGAAGGAGTCACGGACAACTTGAGACTTCATAACATCACGGCATTTGAAGCGACTGAGCGCGCCCTGGCTCGGTTGCCGATCATCTGATAGACTGCGACGCCTAGCGGCACAAGCAGATTTTGACAAAAGAAGAAGAAGAAGAAGTCTACAATTAGTAAAGAGTGACTTGCTGTAAGAAGTTAGTTAGTAAATTGAATATTATTTTCATCCACTTACCTAGAGCTCCGAAAAATCTTGACACAATTTATCCACTGTGTGGTTGCACTATTTATGCAAAGTCAATATGAAAGCAATAGTTTTCTTCAAACACAAGATAGTTTGCACCTGACAACTGTCGATATTCTACAGATATGGCTTCTAAATTACCTGTTTGTATTATCCCTAAAAGTAAGATTTCTACATTTAAAGTAGAAAAGTAATAAACAGCCAGTTCCCAAAAATACGAACTACTGACTAGGAACAGTGACACTGACACACACATCACAACACGACTGTCTCCCGTAAATTACAATTAAAATTGCTGTAATCTAACAGCTTGTATGTCCACTTTACAAAATCCGCTTGTCGATTTGTAATACGAATACAACCAGAACACTGAAGTCTGTGAGCATATTATAATGTCACAAAATGCAACATGGAAACGCTTGCAGTAACCTATTTTCGAGGGGACTCAGCCAAAATGTGCCGTGATTCAGTTGTCAGGACTGTATATTTACAGACGGACGTGGTATTGAATAACAAGTTCTCAGTGACAAAAGGGTGGAGGAAAAATAAAGGAAAGAATTCATATTTAAATTAGGAGATCATCTATATATATATATATATATATATATATATATATATATATATAAAAATCAATGTTTGTGTGTTTGTTTGCCCACTATAGACTCGGAAACTACTGAACCGATTTAGCTGAAATTTTCAGGATATGTTTGTTTTGATACCGGATGTTGAACCATCATGGTTTGAAATTCAACCTGTCACTGTTAGAGATAGGTGACCACAATTTAGGCCATAATATTCGAAACTAATATTTATAACTTTAGTGATTTCTAATTATAGCCACGTTAGTAATTGCGCATGCGCCGTGCAGCCAACACCTCCTCTAATACATAGAGTAGGTCGTGGTACAGCAAACAAGACTATATCTATATCTGTGCAGGCAGTGATTGCCACAATAACTATATTAGACACAATTTCTATTTTCTTTTTTTTTTAAACATCTTTCGATGAGTTGAAAAGTAGCCGATGGATTGGTAGGGAAAAAGAAGGGGGGGGGGGCATCAGGGACTATCTCGACGTCTGCGCAGACATTGACTGCGACATTAACCGTGTTAGACAAGTGCGATTTCTTTTGTTATGCCGTTTCATTAATATATTTGAAATATCTGTCTATGAGAAAACAATTGCCTGCTGTTTTGAGTTGTGTTATAATCGGGACACTGCACACTTCTAAAATAGTTATGTTCTCTTTTCGTTATTCTGATCAGTGGTTGCTTGGTCGAATGGTTAGAAAACTCGGCTCTTGAGAGGGAGACCAGGGTTCGAATCCGCAGTAGTTTTTTTTTTTACTTAGGGCCAAAATAAAATCCTCACCTGCACTGTCGTGGCGACAGCACTAGCCATATGACCCTTAATGATATATATTTAAAAAAAAAAAAAAAAAAAAAACAAGGACAGGTTTGTGTTTAAACCAGTTGATAATTAAATTTGACCATTTTACATACTTATGATTTCATTTTAAACTTTTCGATTGCATGGTTACGCTGAAATTTCATAGCTTTCCATTTATTTTCATTTAGATTTAATTATTTCATCTGCGTTGGAATTTTAAGCTGTGCTGTTTACCATAGCGTTCATTTCCTAATTCTGGTGTATTTTTCCTGTTTTAATTGCTTTTCAATTGGTTTTTTTTCCCTCTCAACTACTTCTATGAGGGAAAGAGTAGTCGGTGAATTTGGGGGGCGGGGGGGGGGGGGGGCAAACTAATTACTGAGAGAGCTTTGTCACAGTAACTGCTTTACCCACTCAAAGTAGCAGCAGCAGTAGTAGTTGTGGTTTGGCGGTTACACCGTAGTGCTCTCATGTGAAGACCACCGGTGAGGTTATGGCATTCTTCTGTCGGGGAGCGAAATCATACAACCTAACCTGACCAGTCCATGGCGACAGCACTAGCCATGCGGCGCCAAATCTTCTGGCTCACGACTCCCTGTCCACTCCGATAGTAAAACAGATAGCAGTGACATTATTTTAGCTACTGTGGTGGTGGTCGTGGTAGTAGTTGTATTGGTACTTGAAGGATAATGCGGTAAATATTACATTAGCCCCATTCACTACCTATTACAATTTCTGCTCCCAATTTAGTCCGGATGGACAGGAATGTCAATGTCAGTTACAATAAAAAGAATATCGCCAGGTGATGATTTTTCAATCCTTCGAAGAGGGAGAGACCATTAGTCGGTGGAAGAGGGGAAGGGAGAGGGTAATGACTGAAATTTAAGAGAACTTGAAGAGCTTTACACATGATTTTTAAGTTCTCATTACTTACTTCAATTGTTTATATTTTACTAACGCTACCTTCACTAAGCTAATTTTTGTAAGACTTACTTTGTTATTTACAAGTACAGTAGTAGCTTTACTTCCGTCTCCTATAAAAATACAAACAGCTTTAGCATGTGATAACCAAATAACCACTTTTGTTACTGTGCTAATAGCACCATTTAAACGACCACTAATATAAAGACACAATTATATGGTGCGTGTTCTAAAGTTGGAAAACCAGACTATCTCTATATAAATGTGCAGAGAATGATTGCGACATTAACTATATTAGACAGGTGCTATTTCCATTGTCTTTCTTTTCCAAAAACCTTTGATGAGGGAGAGGGTAGTAGGTGGATTTAGTTGTGGGGGGGTGGGGGTGGGGGGGATCAAAGACTATCTCTATATCTGAGCAGACAATGATTGTATTATACACGTGCGATTTCTATTTTCTTTCATTTCCATTTAGCCAAACTATGCGACAGCAACGCGTGGCCGGGTACAGCTAGTTAACATATAAAACAATCGATTGACAGGGAATTGTTATAAATGCTGCCTATTTTAACAAACACGTGTTCGTTGATAGTGTGTATTATCTAGAAGATTTCAAAACAGTCACCAGACCGTTTCGTCCCTAGTGTTAATTCAATCCTCACAGAGAGGCGTTGTTGGTTAACTGAGATCAATATTCCAGTGTGTTGCCCTGGCTAAAACTAGCCAGTGTCGTTTTTCTCCGCACTACACTGTGATAAATCGATCTGACTAAAATAAACATGAATGGCTTCTGTAAAAATGGTAACACATTTCTTAGCGGACATTGGGCAATAACTATTTCAAACCAATACCTGTTTCTTCAATACAGCATATCGTCAATAACATATTTATCTTTTGGCACATGGAATGTGAGTCTTTCCCGTGATTTTCATCAACTTCTGTACACATTTAATTCAGCCAGGCATTTTTAGCCACTTTGCATTTCGTCACTATTTCTTTTTGTATTCTAGATTCTTCTTCTTTATCATTCTTGTTTTCCTTCTTTCTTCCATCAACTGCAGAATTTTGGTTGACTTCCATTTATTTTTTGCAACTATGGGTTGGTGTGATTGTCACTTTTGATGTCCGCTAAACTGACTCACCGTTCATACATAGTCTGATTAATTTCCATTGCATTATACTGGTTTTGTACAGTGACATCCTTTACTTCTTTATCCGTTCTAAGAATTCCTAAATTTAATTTGATGTTCTGTTGTGTTTTCCTAATATTTTTTAGTTTTATTCTTATCTTTCCTACAACTGGAACGTGGTTACTAAAGCAGTTCTGCTCCTGGTGTAGTTTTTGCTCCAACTAAGCTGCTCTGGAATCTTCTTGAAATCAAGATATAATCAATCTGATTGTGGACATTATCGCCAGGACTTTTCCAAGTCCACAATCTTCGAGGATGGTGTTTAAACCAGGTGTTACCTATTATCATGCTGCGTGACTCAGCCCATGCTATTAATCTTTCACCTCTCACATTCTTTTCTCCTAGGCCATAGCCACCCGTTATTCCGTACACTTGTTCATTTCCTATTTTCGTGTTAAAATCTCCAAGTACCACTGCTATTTTACAATGTTTCTATTGATCAACAGCCGTGTATAACTTGTTATAAAATGAGCATAAGTTATACAGGCTGTTTTGCCGGCACTAGGTGGGTGATGTGTCACAAGTACGCATGCCGCCTTTACTCCCAGGACCTTACCTGGTTCCAAATTTAGGTCGCGTCGACCCGAGAGCCAAGATCATTGTTTAAAAATAAAATATCGACTCAATGCCGATTTGAACCCTTAACTTTTCGGCCCGCATACGAGCAAGCAGCCACTACGCTACGGTGGCTCGGTGGATACCACTGACTATCATCATAAAGTATTGATATATAATATTTTAAATGCCATCATTTAATCTTCTCTCCGGGCGTCAACAAATACATAACAGATATAGGCAATAAGAGAGTCACAGTGGTGTAGCGGCTAGATGCTCGCCTGTGGATCCAAGGGTCGTGGGCTGGGGTCCTGGTGGAGCCGGACTTTTTTCACAACTGACCTTGTCTCTCAGGTCGACCCAGGATTGAGTGAGTACCAAGTACAGTCATGGGAAGTAGTGGACGCCGGCGTGGTGCTGACATCACTCACCTAGTTCCGATTGGACTATAAAATATATGTCTAGCCCCATAGGACCAACACGCCTGAAGGCGTAGAAAGAGTAATTTACTTAACTTTCATTTACTTACTTATAATGAATAAAGGTACAGTTTGTGTCTTGCTACTGAAAGGGGTAGAGAAGAATATTAGCATTAAAAAGCAAATAATAGTATTTATTCAGTTGTAAAAGCTCTCAATATCGTTTGTTATTTCATGTCCAAGATAGAATTACGCACTATAAATAAGAAACCGAACTCACCCCGTTGTAGCAGCACTGGACATCATGCTGGCAGCAAGACTACCTGCAGCAATACCTCCAGCACCAAACCCTACGCCTGCTATCACCAGTGGCGCTGCCACTACCGCAGCACCAGCAGCTCCCAATCCCAGGACCCAGGGAAGCACCTTCTTCACGATTTGTTTCTGTTGTTTACTTTTTGGAGGGTGATTTTGTTTCGTTGGTTGTTCGGGAGGATTGACTGACTTATCTGGAGGATTGACTGACTGATCTGGAGGATTGACTGACTGATCTGGAGGATTGACTGACTGATCTGGAGGATTGACTGACTGATCTGGAGGATTGACTGACTGATCTGGAGGATTGACTGACTGATCTGGAGGATTGACTGATTGATCTGGAGGATTGACTGACTGATCTGGAGGATTGACTGACTGATCTGGAGGATTGACTGACTGATCTGGATGATTAACTGACTGATCTGGAGGATTGACTGACTGATCTGGAGGATTGACTGATTGATCTGGAGGATTGACTGACTGATCTGGAGGATTGACTGACTGATCTGGAGGATTGACTGACTGATCTGGAGGATTGACTGACTGATCTGGAGGACTGACTGACTGATCTGGAGGATTGACTGACTGATCTGGAGGATTGTCTGACTGATCTGGAGGATTGACTGACTGATCTGGAGGATTGACTGTCTGATCTTTACGATTCAATGGCTGATCTGGACGATTCAATGGCTGATCTGGAAAATTCTCTGGCTGAACTGGAGGAGAATTCACTGGCTGATCTGGACGTTTCACTGGCTGATCTAGTTGGTCGGGGGGATTTTCTGCCTGATCGGGACAATTCAATGGCAGATTTGGACGATAAATTGGCTGGTCTAAAGGACTCGGTGACTCAACTAGAGGATTTACTGTCTGCTGTGGAAAGTCCACTGACCTTTCTGGTGGATAGCCAGAAAGATTCCCATGGCTGCTTGCTTGATAACTGCTCATGATTTCCAAAAAAAAAAAAAATGCTTTGTCCAGTTTAAAGCGATGTGGTCTTTCTGTGCTGTGACGGCTTCTGTATGTGTTAAGCGGTGATCGTTATTTTCAATCGTGCAATTGAGTGTACCATAGATTCTAATTGTTCACAAGATAACTTGCCTGGTCGATACTCCTCAGAAAATTAGAAAGAAAAATAAAGTATATAACTATAGGTTTAACATGTATGGTGTCTAGAATGTCATTCAGTTTCTTCATTAGCCCTCTACTGTTAAAAGTCTAGTGGGGATTAACTTGTGATGCTATTTCAGTGTCTTAAGGATTGCCCATAAAAGGCATGACACAATCTCACACGAAGAGCTTTGGGAAATAACACATGCCAGTGAATATAGAGCTGGAAAAAAAAGGCTGTCATGGAATAGAAACATGTAAAGGAACAACAGGTAAAAAAAAAAAAAAAAATAGGACAGCTATCATAAGCTAACAGTTTAAAAACATTTCACAAGAATTGTAAATGATTAGCGCAAGGTGAATATCTGGATACTGAAAGAGTTAGAAGAGTTTCTTCTTCGTTTGCACTGTAACCGCTACCAGTGTGGAGGGAGATTTAGTGTTTTCTTCTTGCTCTACTGGCGGCCTCGACAATCGCCAGATCGTGCTGTTGTAGTGTAGTTTCTCTGAAGCTTTCTTTCCATTTTTTCTTTCCTTTGGATCTACCTTGTGCTTTACATCGTTTTAATATTTTGGTGTAAGTCTTGTATGATATGTCGTCACAAGGCATTCTGTATAATTAGGCACACCTCTTGATTTGCTGTGTTTGTATGTAATTTAGAACTGGATCTGTCTGACCTTTTCTCACAAGACCTCATCTGCGATTGTATCTCTTCTGGTAACTCCTGCAGCCCTTCTCAGTTATCTCATTTCCATGGTTACTAATTTTGTTTTCTGGTTTGTTCTGGGTGACCACGCCTGGCACTGGTAGGCTAGAAGAACAAACGAACAAAGTGAAGAAAAGTCTGAACGGGACAGTCAATCTTCCCATGTGTGTTTATGGGGTCGGTGGAGTTGAAAGTGGGGAGGGGCGAAATTTGAATTGATTGACTGCACCCCGCCGTCCAACAAACATACCGTTAACGGCAACTAGAAGTTTTCCGACACTGGAAATGTTGCACCAACAGATATAGCAGCCTTGATGTAAGCCACAACGTAACAAGCCAACCGACCTTTCAAGGCCAGCGCAGAAGACTCGAAAATCTCACATCATTGCCATGAGACTTGCTAGGAAACATCGATCCCATCTATGCTGAACTGTATCTAGGGAAACCGCTAGGATGACCACCGAGAGATGAAGACAGGTCCTTGATGAGTCTGAGCCCAGATCAATCATTCATACCATAAAAAAAAAAAAAAAAAACGAACGAACAAATTTTTTTTCCAAGGGTTAAGAACTGGGCACGCAGGCCCGTCTAACATTCTGCCCTTCCAGTCCACTCCTTGCTTACAATTTTACATTAGCACATCATTGCATAGTCAATAATAAAAAAAAAAAATGTATACAACATCTAAGTCCTTAATACAAACACTAAAAGTGCATCTAAAAATACTTACATCTCTAAACTTATTAAAAAGTGTAGTAATAAATGTCAAGGAATGACAAGCCATTACACATTACCGTAAAAGAGTCGGGACCTGTATTACCTGTGCTCGACAAAACTTTCAAACTTGGAATGGTATATAGTCCCTTATATCGATATATGCCTTTATCGGATAAAATTATAATGTCTACATCTTCTAGTTTCTTTGACTTATCGTCATTTTCAAATTGGCACCTGTAAAATAATTATTTATAGAGTTATATGAATACTCCTGGAAACCGGTTTACTCCTTGCTCATGTATACAAGGAACTTCTTCGTACCGACGCCTAACTTGAATTTGTGCGGGCATTGTTTCTGCCGGCTTTCCTAGAGCTAAGATGTATGCATCGACGCCCCAGTAAATTTCATCTTAAGAAGGCGGCCTGTAGTGTCTAGGACTTTTCCTATGCTTGGGATGAAACCTTTGTGAAGGGCTGGCAGAATAATCACAGTCCAACCAACACCCACCAACCAACTATCAACCAACTACCCACCAGCTAACACCAGTGAAGGTACCTGGCATCATCATCGTGGGGTGTCATATACCCCAAATATCCTAACAGTGCCAGAGCATGTGAGTGAACTCCAGAGCAGGTGAACAGTTGTAGAGAGTATATCCATACTCGAGTAGACTGACTTCAGGAGCTTGGTGTAGCTCAGAGACAGTATTGTGACCTGACCAGTGGGAGAGACTTGCTGAGTACCTATACAGTTTCTGTGTCTTCTATGGTGAGGTACTCCTCTACTACCTGATCCACTTGAAGCAGAATTACCAGAGTCAAAGACAGTCGAATCTCCAGGAGCAAAAAACCTATTCCAAAAATTTTATAAGTCTAATAGGTTGCATGATATAAACATCATCGACAACAGTTAGATGTTACAAACTCTAGAAAGCGCTCGACTGGCACCTTCATTTCCAAACAATAATACATTTTACTAAAAACATAACTCACCCAGTAGAAACACTTCGAATGTTTAACATACTACACTCTTCTGTGCGGGCATATAGTCTGTAGTGAGATAATATTCAAATAGTTTCCGATTGTATGTAAAGGGGTTAGTGGTATGTTTTGATTTTCCATGGGAGATAATTTCACAGCTGAGCTGCAGAGTATGTCAAGCTTGCTTTGTGTAGGTACATATATAGTAAACATTAAGGCGTTTGCTATATTCCCCCCCCCCCCCCCCCCCCCCCCCCCAATTACCCCCCCCCCCCCCCCCCCCCCCCCCCCCCCCCCCCATTATAAAAAAATATTAGGCCAAAGGTAAAGTGGAGAATTTTGGATAAGATTTTTTGAATAACTTTGGCTTTATTGAATAGCAGGCGTTCCAGAAGCGGTAATAGCAAAAGTTCTTTATATAGGTGCGAACAGTCACTTCCATGACTATAAACTATTAAACGAACAGCCCCTTTGTTGAGTGCTTTCAGTCGTTTGATGACTGAATTTTTACATCCAGTCCCATATCGTGGAGCAAAAGTTTATGTTTAAATAGGAGAAGTATAGCATTAATTTCCATATGCTTTCACCCACCTGTGGTTTGGTACCTCCGCATCATTACCTGACAATTGTACCACATGAACATTAATGTAATGTAAACAAAATTAAGTAATAAATTACCCCTTCCCATACCTTGAAATTTATTGGGTATATGTTCCTAACGTCATTTCTTTACACAAGAATAAACGCCAACAAACGATATGATCCATCTTACGTCGGCTATCTTAACATATTATGTGAACTTTGGCTGAGATTTGAGCTACTGTAGTTGCGTAACCAAGTGTTTCTCAAATAATCTCCAGGACCATTATTTTAAATAAGTGGGTCACAGGTGATCTTGAAGATTGTACCGTTATAGTTCGTTCCAGATTTCGTGACCAATTAAAAATGTATAGCACAGTAACTGTTCGGTGCACACTGCTGCAATTTGGCGTGCAACCTGATAATACTCAAGGTCATTTTAAATATACATTTGCGGTCTTAGCAAATGTATAGTTTAAATATTGCCTTAACTCTTTGAGACTAAGGAGTTTTAGCATTAGAGGCCCAAGGGGTAGTCAAAACAGTTATAAAAATGGCACATCTTGCGTTCACTGGGCTTCTAGGTAGGAGCCTATGAACGTATGATGCGTTTTTTGGGACTCAAAAAGTAAGTTTCGGTATTTGAGACCCCCCCCCCCCCCCCCCCCCCCAAAAAAAAAACATCGTTTGAAAAAAAATCAGCATGCTTACAGTTAACTGAATCACAAAACATTTCCTTACATCAAAATGCACGAGTTTTACGGTCTTAACAACGTTGGTAGCCTGTGAGCACGGTAATTGCTGGTATTTTTTCTGTTCATGTGGACTAGTAATTTCCCCTGGTCTCTGGGTAATGAGATCTGACATCCGTGTGCGTTGTTGTGCACGTAAAAATTCTCTTGGCAGTTTGGAAATCGAAAAGAGTAGCCTAACGGCCCTGCCCGGGCAAAATTTGGAGTTAAAAAGCTACATAAAAAGTTATTCAAATTCTTCTCCGGTGCAACAGATTTCGTGCACTGCGCTGAGACATTTCGGGCTCAGGCTTGAGTTAGAAACAGCAGGGATTACTTCCCGTGGCCCATGATGTTGGTCATTTGTTGAAACTTTAAACTTCTTACTCTTCTAAACTAAAGACTGACGGCAAAAGCATGTCTTTGACAACGAGCCTACACATCTGGCATATTATTATAATTTATATTGACATAGCTTCTGTACATCGAACCCATAACTATTAACTATCGAACCGAATTCATATCAAATCATTTAAAATCAACTTTACGCTTCAAACATCCATAGGATAAATAACGAAACAAGCAAACCGGAATACTGTATCCAGTCTGAAGCCAAGACCGACTAGAATGCTGTTGTATTGATTTCGGGCAGGCATCTATTTAAAGTACATGCCGCACAGAGGCGCTGGGACCTGAGAGCGTTATGTTCAGTGAGCCAGAGCTGAGTTGAGTCGAGAACTGACTCTTCACAGCACTCGGGGCATTCCCACACCTGCTCAGTCGCCATCTTCAGCAGCCAGAGCAGAGTTCCATTACTAATGGTACCGGTTGCAAACTGATTATGTGACCGTCTTGAATGTTCTCTGAGCCTAAAGAGCCGGAGACACCCTCTGGTTACAACCAGGTGCATCATTCTCCCCAGGCCATAATAATCTTCTTTTCCCTCAATCTTCTTTACTTGTCCCTAAGGTGCCTTGGCCACGTCTGCCTTGTCATGTGTCAATTCACCACCCAATGGTGCAGATTCGGGCAATCTGTCTGCCCGTTTATTTCCCACCACACTGACACAGCCTGGAGAACAGATTCAAAGTATGCTCACTACCCGTGACCTTCCCAGTGAAGCTTGCCACTCTGCTCAAAACATCCCTGCCTTCACCTTTCTCAGCAGGCTTTCAGAGTCTGTTACAATTATAACATATGAATGCATATTGTTCTCTAGCCACTACTCTAGTGATAGGTAAGGGGCTATAATACATGGTTCGGAGGTCCATGAACCCAGACGGAGAGCCACCCGACGATTATACAAAACAGCTGAATTCCAGTTCATCAACCAAGGACAGACTCCCTTTCTCCATAAGCGTTGTTATCAAGATACTATAACTGTCTCGTTTCAGGCCTGGTCTGGAAACCTTCGAAGACGTTACAGGCAAATGTTTCTGCATTTGACCATGTGACCTTCCTTGGCCGGTAACTTCTCAAACCTCGTAGAAGAAGTTTCCTATGTTCCAAAAATTCTGGTAGCGTACCCGCCACTATCTTCTCCAGCACTTTACCAGCACTTTGTTGACTTCTGATTCTAACGCAGGTGAGTGTTGAATGATCCTTGCCACGCTCAAGAAGTGGAATCAGGTAGCTGTGCATTCACTCTATTTGATTTGAAAATTGTCCTAATGGTCTGGTTGAAACAAGCAGTCATCTACACCAGCAACAATTTTGTCCCTCTTGTAGGAGTATCTAACCACTTTAGGACCGGGTGCAGCGTCTTTCACTCTTCTCAGAAGATGTTTTACATCTTCCAACTTTATGATGTCTTCATAATGTTTGTTCCACCACCATTAATTTTTATTATTATTATCGGCCTGTGTGTCCATAAGAGTGCTGTGTTGTGACGGAAAGCTGTAAGTGTTGAGTTATTGAATACTCCCTCACAGTGTTTGTGTGTCGGCGCCACTGATACCGCGTGACCTTAGTTATCAACTGTCTCCTGCACCGTGAATCATTTCTGAAATGAAACTGAACTGTGAAACTGAAACTAAAACTGCAAGCAAATGGACATGGTTTCAGAACTATTAGTCACTCTATCTGTGCATTCAGGTCAGCTAGGCAATAAAACATAAGAAAGTGGAAGTGAAGCAGCATTTTTGGAGCAGGTTTGTCGCAAATGATGCAGCTTGTTAAAAAAAAAAAAATGTTAGCAACACTATTATTAGAGTACGATTCTTCTTATTCTTATTGGCGTTCACTGGCTGTAAACTCTGGCGGGGAGTTCTGGTTGTTTGTCCACCTATGAACTTTAGAATTGTTCCAGAACCTAATGTGTACATCCGTATTACAGATCTGATTTATTTGTATGCACACTGTTGATACAGATGCACTCCGTCTTCGAAGGAAACTACAGTTCGTCGAATCTTACGACATGCTTGTTAGGGAGGTAATGGGTCGATTCTTGTTTTCCCCACAAGGGGAAGATCAGGACTGAACGCCGCATCAGATGTTAAACGTTTGCGAGGATCACACGATGACTAGATCTGTTATAATGGCTAGACTGCAAGAATAACAGGGGGAAAATGTGCGGCCACACAATAGCTCTATGCAAACAAGCAAATAAACAGTACTGATGTCTCGCTTTTGGGTACACTGAAGAGGGTATGTGACCTTTTGTGGACTGAATGATTCGATGTGGAATGAGAATTTTATGTCCAACAAAAAACTACTGAAAACTAACAGTCAATTGAAAATTTGTCGCCGATTTCGTGACCAGAAGAGATGAAATCAGGAATTAGGTAATACGAGATAAAGTCGGCACAGAATCAATTCTAAATAACATACACAGACAGCAAATCAAATTGTTTGCATACTTGAAGAAAATGCCTTCTGATGCCATACCATTCAAGGCATTTACCAAAAGAGGAGAGCGACGCAGAGCAAGAGGCAGACCAAGAACGTGATGGGAAGATAACATCCGAGAAACTGGACAGCACCACAGTATGTCTATCGTCGAAGCAGAAGAGCTTACTGACTGACTTTCTACCCCACCAGGACATAACACAAGCGATAAACACCCGATGACACAAAGTGCCACCATGTGGACGAGGATCACCGTGGAGAGGTTTCAGAAACCGCGTTCAGACAATTGGCCATATTTATGGCCTGCCCATATTGCGGCCCCTAGCACAACCAGGGTGGGGCTTCAAATAACAAAAAAATGTCGCCCTAAAAAGGACGAAACTGGATATAATAAGCAGAAGAGCACGAAGCAGGCTCTTATATCTCTCTCGCCACCTGAAGCAATACAAGAGGACGTATAGAAAAAAACATTAATAGGTTACTGTTTCCAATTACAATTCATCCAACAAAAGTTCCAACTTTTGATCCTTTTTCAGACGCCCGGAGGCCTGCTATATGAAGGAAGGTGCCCTGTCTGTCTTATTTAATTTCCTTTTATTTGTGGTGTGTAGTCACACCTGATATTCTGGTTCTTTATTTCCTTGCTGCGGTGTGGTGCTTGTGGTTGTTAGGTCTGGTGTGGTCCAGTTCTCTTAGTGATTATATCTATGGGTTTAAGCTGATTATTGCTTGTGCTTTCTTTGTAGATCAAGAGAAGGCATTCGACCGTGTAGACAGAGATGTGCTGTGGAGAATTCTTGACGATTATGGAGTGCAGGGTCAATTATTAGACAACATCAGAGCCCTCTATGAAAAAAGTGAAAGTGCAGTAAGAACATCTAGTGGTCTTTCTGAATGGTTCAAAGTCACAACTGGTGTCAGACAAGGATGTGTACTGTCACCATTACTTTTCATAACATATATGGATAAGATCACTGTAGAAGCAAACCCAGACGTGTATGCTATAAACGAATTACTTTTTGCTGATGATCAAAGCATACTGTATCAAAATGAATATGATCTACAGGAACATCTGACTACTCTCAACAACAGCTGTTTACAACATAATATGAGAATCAGTACAGAAAAAACAGAATTTATGAAGATCAGCAGAACACACAGGCCACTGAATATAAATGTTGGAAGTGCCAAAATCAAGCAAACCAAAGAGTTCAAATACTTGGGCAGTATATTTACAGAGGATGGAAGAATGGACAGAGAGATAGAAACAAGAATACAGAAAGCGAATGCTGTCACATACCAACTATCACCTCTGCTTAAACATCCAGATATAACCATGAAGACCAAAAGACAATTGATAAACACCATCTTCATTCCAACACTCTGCTACCAGTGCCAAACATGGACAATCAACAAGACCCATGAAAGAAAAATAGAAGCCTGTGAAATGAAATGTCTAAGAAAAGCAGCGAATAAGACCAGACTAGACAGGATAAAGAATATAGACATTAGAAACACTGTCAAAACTACGCCATGTTTAGACTACATAGAACATCAAAGAATGAAATGGTTTGGACATCTAACCAGGATGAAAAATGATCAAATAACAGCACAAATTTTCAACCAAAGAAGCTCAGGATATAAGGCAAGAGGAAGACCAAGGAAACGGTGGATTGACGGGGTCTCCGAAACCTGTCAAAAGCATGGCCTCAGAACATCAGATGCTGCCCGCCTTGCTTATGACAGGAACTTGCATCTCCGCACAACGCTTAGCGGCATACGTGGAAGGAAAAAGTAAAAAGTAAGTAATTGCTTGTGCTTGGTTTGCTTCGTGCTGATCGCTGTGCTGGTGCCCTGTTGCTGCTTGGTTGCCGTTTTGTAAAACCGCCGGGAAAAGCCAAACAAACACCGGGTCACAACGTCTCAAATAATGCTCCTTTTCAGGACAACCAGGGCCGTCCCAATCTGTTGTTGTGACCAGCCCGTTTTTTTTTTCTTTCCACATATTGCGGAGAAGTAGTGGCGGTAAGATAGGCTGCAAATGAGAGATCTAATTTGCTCGAAATGTGCCAGGAGATGTTATAGTTAGGTTGGCAGAATGAGAGCGACAGATAGATTGAGAGAGACGGGTTCCACTTCTGGTGGGTTTAGGTCCCTTGGTCTGAAACAGAATTGAAAGGCATTTGTTAAAATACATGTGGTGTTGGGGTAGGGTGGCATGAAAGAGACTGGAATTCCCAAGTGCTAGTTCCCTTAGGTGCAATGCCCTCGGCTATCTGCTTAGGCCTGTGGTAGTTTCCGTTGTCTTCTTATTCCTTAAAATATACTAAATTAAGATTTTTTGGTTAGCTCAGTGGCATTTGCGTAGTTATTTGCCCATGGGGCTGTTGCAGGTGGGTGGGGCTCCGGTGTGTTGGTGCTGGCTATCTATGGGAGGGACAGTGCGACTGCTAGTACTGGAGGCGTCCCCGTTTGCCACGCTTGTACTACTTGTGGCTTGGTGGCTAGTTAATTTCCTCTTCCTTCTCTGCTTCATCATCGGTTGTTGTTGCTACCTCTTCTCCCCTTTACACTATTTTGGATAAGGTTTCTTTTAGTTCTTCGAGTAGTTTGTTTCTATTATAACGCGCTCTCAGGCAGTCAATTTTTTGCATTCAAGACTCACCCTTTTCTGTGAAGGTGCACTGAGTGTGATGACGCCTCTAGTCTGTGTGGGAATATCTTCGGAGCATTTCTTTAAATTTGGCCTCCATGCTCTCAAGGATTTCATCATCGACTTTTGTTCCTGCTTCTGGGGTTGTGATTTCGGTTTCGGTGGTTGTGCTACTGTCGACCTTCTGTGTTATATTGTCTGTGGATGTAAATTTGTCGGCTTTGCTTATACTTGGTTGCTTTACAACTTTGCTGGAGGCCTCTCTTTCTTTCTCTAGCAGAATACGCCCCATGCAGTCAGCACTGCAGCTTCGGCTTCTGCTTTTGCCTGGATCATAAGGGTGACTACTTTATAAGTGCTTTCTCGGGCTTCCTTGAGTGCTTCTGTTTCATTTCTTCTCTCCTCCCTTTCTTTTTGTCTCGTCTGCTGCTTTTTCTGTTTGGAGATTTAGAGTCATTTATAGCAGGTTTTTCTGCATTTGTGCAGCCTCTGCTAGCCACTTTGCTGCGAGACTTGTTCTTGTCTGTCTTCTTTCAAGGCTTTGGTTTCGTCAAGTATCTGCGATATCAGGTCTAGCAATTGGGTTTTGTCGGCGTTGGCATCGGTAGAGTCAGACTTTTCTTTGTGGAGAGATCTGATTTCAGCTAAAATTTCAGAAATTTAAAGCAAACTTTCAGGGTCCTTTGTGGCTGTGATCGCCTTATCGGCTCGTCTCTCTGTTGTGCGTTGTGCTGACTTCCCTCTTGGTTGCTTTGATGCTACTGAAAACCTGGGTGCCTCGTATCTCTTTCTGGCTGTTTCGTGGGCTGTTCTTAGTGTCTTCTTGCACTGCTGGAGATACGGGCAGCCCATGTATCTCGCGCCGTGTGCACCGGAACAGTTGGACCACTTGCGGGTACTGTTCGTTTTTTTTTTTTAATTAGTGTCAATTTTGGCTAGCGGACATTGCTTGAATTCGTGGTCCCCAGAACAATATCTGCACGATACAATGCTGCGGCAGGACGAGGCTGTGTGCCACCCCCTATTGCAGCGTGATCACTGCATGTTGTCTGGTGTGTTGGTTTCAGGCTGCCGCTGCTTGTGTAGGCGAGGGGGTCCTTGCATCGCTGCCGAGACGGCTTCAGGCGCCCCCGAAAGGGCGGCTCCCGAGGAAGCTGCCCTCTGTGCTGGTGATCCTGATGTGGCAGTTCTAGAACTGGCTGTCGTTATAAGCGTAGTTTCCATTTTTCTATGGTAATTGTTGAAGTTCACGATTGTTTTTAGAGGTTAAACGCACGCCCTAAGTCACGGTTTTAAAGTGTTTATAAGGTAGATTATAATGACCTAGGGCGTTGTTCCTTCCTCTGATGATTTTTGGCTGCACTGGTCACCTGTGTAGTTAGTGTTTCTGGCAGTTATCTTTCTGCTAGGTGCGTACACGGGCACCTAATGTCCCAAACGCGTAGGTTACTGTTTCGCAATGGTATCTGATTTCTGTGTTGTTACTCTGCCTCTATGAGTGCCCTTTGTTAGGAATAATATTTTCCGTCAACATTCAACAGCGAGATATGTCTGAATTGGGACAGGAATTTAGATCCCGTTGGCTCTCTGTCACTGAGTACATATGTGTTTTCGGCTCCACGGTAATCTTAGCAAGCGGTGAAGCATTCGGAGGACTTTCGGACAGAGCTTGTACGGAACACCATTGGGCCCTAGGGCGGACTTGACGCTAGCTCTCTTCCCAACTTCTTCGAACTCAGACAAATTCAAATTCTCTTTCGTTGACCACTTTCAGCTAGGTCCGCTCACATTTCTGCTCACTTTCCTTTCAGCTATATTTGTGGTGACGTTTTCTGGTCTCGATCTCATTTGATTTTGGATTGTGTTCAATATTGTTGCTTTCTATTTGTTGTGGTTTCCGCTCTTGCTGTTGCTTTTGTAATTTGGCTTGCCCTGTGCTGCGCTCAAGATGATTGGATGTTGAATTGATTTATTGTGGTATTCCTTGGCTGTTTGTTGTTTCCGGGGAAAGTAAATTGCCTATCCTAATAAGGACCGGCGGTCGATTGACTTGGGCAGGTACTGATGACAATACTGGTGAGGTCTGGTATTATTTGGTGATTTTCTCGTATCCTTGTTGTAAAGTACTGCTCCTACATAGGGTTTCGGTAATTTTGGCCTTGGTTGTGTCGTATCTGGTATTAGTGTTTAGGGTAACGGTGTCGACCTCGTTTGACTTCAGGTTTTGGCTGTCGATATGGTTCCTCTGGTGATGACCAAAGAACATCATCATCCTGCAGTTCTGAGTTAAAGAAGCTCCAAGATGCGTTGGTTTATTTGGTCAGCAGTTGCCATCGGAAACTGTTTCATCAGCGTCGTTGGAGTTTTCTTATCTGGTGTTTGATGTGGCTTTTTCTGGGTCTCGGCTCCCTGTATTTGTTGCCTTCTTGTTGCCTCTTTCCGTGCTTTTTCTCTTTCTTCCATCACTCTGTTGGTTGCTTGCAGTTCCTTATTAAGTCTGTTGTTTTCTTCGTATGCTCTTCGTAACTTCTCCTCTGTTTCAGCTAGTGCTTTCTTGATCGTTGCGACTTCTTTCGCGAGATGTTGTTGGTTATCCCGCAGATCATTGATGTCCGCCTCTTCTTCCCTTGCTTTAGTTGGTTGTTCCTTTTGTGTCTGGATAGTGGCCAGTGCATTCATGATGTCCTCCTTGAATTTCGTCATCTCCGCTGTCATCCGTTTCTGGGTGTCAAGAGTCGCCTGCATTATAGCTCTCAGGCCTGTTATTTCATCTCTGTCTTCATCTCGTTGGGATTTGGATGCGTCTTTTTCGTCTCTGAGAGCTTGGATGTCACTTTTGAGTTGAGCCACCTCGTTGCTCAATTTGGTGGTAATGGCTGCAGTTATGCCTTGGGTTGCTTCGTGTCTTCTGCGGGCCTCATGGTATGGAATCTTTTCCCGTATGGCCGTGGTTGCTATTTCTCTGCATTGTTGCAGATAAGGGCACCCCAGGTATCTGGTGCTGTGCTGGCCGTAGCAGTTTGCGCACTTCCTGTTCAGATTGGGAGACCTAACGTCTGTGTCCAGCTTTGCCAGCGGGCAATTGTTGAAGGCATGGGGTTGTGAACAGTATCGGCATACTTCATGTTCGCTCACACAAGTGGCCCGGGAGTGCCATGCTTTTTGGCAACTAGATCACTGGATCACCTGTGGCACGTATTGCTCTGGTCTTTGCATTCTTTGATTTAGGTAGACTTTATCCGGGATGTATTCTCCTTCCGATGTTATCACCGCCACTGGCAATGGATGCCGTTTTGAGCCCATTCTCTCTACTTGGTTGATGTTGACATTGGGGTTTTCTTTCCTTATTTGTTGCAGAATTTCTTCGTTGCTCCATTGCAGGTTGACTCTTCGGATCACCCAGCGTCTTACATTCTGGAAGATTGTAGCCGTCACAGTTATCTCCTCGGATAGTCGGAGTTCTTTCTTGCCGTCGTGTTGGATGTCATCCAGCATGTCTGAGGTGCGATTGGTTCTGTTTAGTGAAGCTATCACTCCTTCTCGAGTTCTCCTAATCTTTGAGATTGCCCTCTTGCCTAATATGATCTCCAGCATATTGATCAATGTTAGCGTTGCCAGTGTAGTGATTGCTGTCCGGCCCAAGCTGGTCTGTCGTAGAAATATTGTGGCAGGAAATTCATAGCTGCCTGTCTTTCGTCGATCTGGAGATGTTTGTGGAGTTGGCTGTGTTGGTTCAGGTGACGCTGGGACGTCACTCAGGGCCTCACTGGTAGTCGGGGCGTCTTCCTGTGGTTCGGTAGTAACTGTCTGCGTCTTCCTGGCCTCCGAGTTAGATCGGGTAGATCTGTCAGTGGGTTGTTTCCTCTGTTCGTTGCGCTTTCCGTTAGGTTTGTTTCTCCGAGACATGGTGCTTGCGGAGAAGGCCTCTCGCTCTGGCTAATGCTTTGTATTGTGTTATGTAGGTTTCAGTCTTATCTGATGACAATTGCGGAGAAGTCCTCTCGCTCTGCCTATCCTCAAAGGGACCAGCATGTACTGTATTGCGCAGGTATCAATATCTGGTGACGATTGTGGAGAAGTCCTCTCGCTCTGCTTATCCTCCAAGGGACCAGCATATACTGTATTGTGCAGGTATCAATACTATCTGATGATTGGCTGATATGGTGGAGCCGATGTGATGCTGCCGCGCCGCCGATGATGACTCAGACAAAGAGGAAGGCATCGTTTTAAACGGTATCTTCGGCAACTCTGGCTGCTTCAGGCCGCTGGTGATCTCTGGGTTGTCATCGATAGGTTCATTCCTTGTCCAATCGTAGTACATCTTCAGTAGATGTGACTCCAGCTCATTTTTACCGACCACCAGAGTCCTAGAAATTGGCTGCTCAAACAGACCTCGTGAAACTGGAACGGGTCGCTAAAAAAATTGCCTCGCGCCATTTTAATGTTCCTTCTGTTGGCACTGAAACACGGCCTTGGACCTCGTACAGTCCATTCCGTTCGCTGCATGTAGCGGCTTTGAACTGTTTTCTGAGCGGGTTCTTATCTGCTATGCTACTCAAATAGTATCTTAATTTGTATCTAAATATTCAAATATTACCTTAGGCTTTAAGCGCCAACCATATGTCAAACAACAGACAGATATAAAGCAATGATGTATCTGGTTGGCAACCAACACTGAGTAACGTTTTATTGATTTAGGGCAAATTATGTCTACAGCACACGCCGTACAGAAGCACAAGAACTTGTCGACTTTTGACCCTTTGGACACAATGCTAAGAAAAAATGTATGTTGACCCAGCGTCACTATCCACATAATGAAACCGAGTTTTTAAAATTTTTTATTACATTGGGTATTTTAGATATCTATATATAAATAAATGTAAATGTTCGATTGTTACTAATATCTGATCTCCAAAAGTTCTTAACCTATTGCTGTCAAATTAAAAAAAAAAAAAAACAACTTTGCATTCGAATACATGCGTGTTTTATAAAATAGTGTCCTAAAAAGCACGAACTACATAGCACCAGCGACGATCACATCTGTATCTTTTTTTTGTTTTCGGATGATCCGATTTTGTTGTTGTTGCCTGCTACCCGGTTTTTAATTTCTGCTTGTAACAAACTTTGAATGTTGACCTCAGAAATCTGCTTGAAAATGTACAAGATAAAAATTATTTCCTTATGAGGACGAAGAGTTGCATTTACCCAGATACCACGTATTCTAGTGTGTACTAAAAATGCCACAGCTTCACTATTGGATATACTCTCACAATATTTTGTATTTTTGCACCAAATTGAATGAAGAACGAATTTTAAGGGAAAATAAATATGTTTATTCTGTTTTGCATCATTATCGTGTGGCTGTAGATTGGTGCAAAAAGGCAACCGACACATCTTTTATCTTCCAGCAAGATAGACTACTAAAAATGTCATATCTTAAAAAAATATTCAACAAACATTTATCATATTTTGTATTTTTGCACAAAATTGAACCGTGAACACATTTGAAAAAAAATATGGGGTTTACTTTGTCTGAAATAATCATCATTATCATGTGGTAGACAACTGTTCAGTAATGTCTTCAAATTCACTTTATGAAGCAAAATCAGGAAAATCACATGTATCTTCAGAAACACTAGGAGAAATATGACCATCAGGATGGTTCCGAGAATTTGACGCAATGATGAAAATTGCGCCAATGTCTCACCGACATGGGAGCTAGCTGAGAAAATTTGTCAAATAATTACTTTAAGCACTACAAAGTTATTTCCCTTAATTAATTTTACAGAAGTGAATAAGCTAAAGGCTTCAATAAAACTCATAAAAATCGCAATTTTAACATGACGGAGAGCGTCCTAAGCTACAATCGCAAGGGGTGCGACCTTGGCGACAAGATTTTAACGTCGCCTGGTCGCATTACGTGCGCTGGTAGTTAATGGGTTAAAGACTCTTTGGTAATAAAAGATATTACAATGAAAGATTAGTGATTAGTAAAGACTATCAACACAGAACTCCAGACAGATCCATAGATTCTCAGATCTTTTCCTCGAATGCTCCACAAGCGCAAAACCACCAATGACGTCCATTCCCTGGCGATTAATCAAGCGACTCCTACCTTTGTTGAAATATTATTGTCTAGCTGCTCCAGGCCGCTCTTTCATATTCACCACACTCGACACGATTTTCTTCGCGATACGCCTCTCCGATGACATTAATGACATCACTAATGCACATGTCTGGGAAGTCCCAGTAACCGTCTTGCCCGCAAGATTTATCTGCTCATAGTAGGACCAGTGGTAGTAGTAGTAGAATTGTAGCAGTTATTGTGCTTGGCCGAGTGGTTACAACATCGGGCTGTCCTGCGGGAGACCCGAGTTTCATCCTCGGTAGGGTGATGGAGTTCTTCTTTCTGGGGCAACATTAAACATTCTAACCTGATCAGTTTTCATTTGTTTGTAATTATCATTGTTTTAATAAGGATACCCCATCTATTCTCATTTGTGTGTGTGTGTGTGCTAAATTGTTGGTTATATTCAAATACCTTAGTAAGCTTTACTTTATGCTGTAAAATAATTACAAGAAACTTCAGCATGTGATAAACAAATAATTTTTTTTTAAATCCTAACAAAACAGATTTAACGACCACTAATATAAGGATGCAGTTATATGTTGCGTGCTCTACAGTCGGCCAACCAGACTTATTTCTATATCTGCCCAGACATTGATGGCACAATTAACCATATTAGACACGTGCGCTTTCTATCTTTTCTTTTCTATTTAGTCAGACTGGGCCACAGCAACGCGCGTCCGAGTACTGCTAGTAATATTATAATATTTGTTAAATTACCGCCAGTACCGCTGCTGCTGTTACCACCATCATTTATTATTATTAATAATATGAATTATTAGCGAAGGTTTTTATTTATTGTAATGGGTGCTTTTTTCTTTCTTTTGTTCACCCCATCTCGGGGACTTCCAGATGTCGTGGGGAGTTTCCAGGAAAGTCCAAAAGTATAGACGTGTTAGGTTATGACAGAACACCAACTAAATCTAATTCTGCACCCCTTCCCCTTTGTCCCCCTTAGCTATAACACCAAAACAGCGTCAATGCAAAGAAAAGAATGTGCTTAGATTTTGCCTAATTTCACTCTTCAGACATTGAATACCCACTCCCAGTGACGTTGGTTATCACGAGTCCATGCACAAACAATAATGTCTGAAGTATATATAGGTGAAACGTAAACTGAGCCTGAAAGCAACTTTCATTTGATGTCGTTAGTGGTTCTCCAGTCTTGACTGACATACGTTATATGTGAGACAACGTTAGAATTTACTATACGTAACTTGATTGTAAATCAACAATTTGGAGTTCCATAGTTTGTTTGAGCTATTAAAAGTTTCTGATGCCTTACTATAATGTGTGACAATTTTTTTCTTTGTATTTCCTTCACTATGAAAATGAAAAATAAAACAATTTGTACCTGTTATTTCTTTATCAAACTGGGCTGATTCGCGGCGTCCATGGCCTAGGCGTTGTGAGTCCGACTCGTAATCCAACGTACCTCGATCGAAACCCACTGTAGGCTGCATGGATTTTTATCGTGGTATGGGGCGTCGCGGGTCGACCCAGCCAAAACCAGGATGGCTATCCGGGGGAAGTAAAGACAGCCGGCGTGATGATGACCACATTACCCATCCAGTGCGATTGGTCGGTAAAAATATGGGACGCCTTCCCATAAACCCGATGCGTCTGAGGCGTAAAAAGGATCTTTACTTTTTACTTTTTAACCTGGGCTAATTTTGTTGCCTGGACATAGACCTAACATTCCAACAACGAATTATAGTCAAGTAATGGGATATGTCTGGCCACTGACTTCGGCAGAGCGGTTTTCATTGGTAACCGTCATATATGTGTTCTGTGCACCACAAACAACTTGACTCGTTTGTTTACCCGAATGGCATAATTTCCTACAGGTTTCTGTAAAACACACACACAAACGCACTAGTTCCACGCACAACCCGTCTCCGTTCTCATCCGGGCTTGGGTTTTAATCCTTATCTTCCCTCGATGGGGATTTCCGGACACCATCCGGTTTGATCATAGCTCTCAGTTTGCTTCTGATTTTATGAAGTCTTCAGAGGAGCTGTAAGTTTTCCATCTTAAACGCCAGAAGTGGGTCATCCTCACTGAAGTGGTGTTGTCTGCAGCTGTAAGTGAAGGACAATAGATATGATGTCAAAAGTCTTTTTGCTTTTTTGTGTGTGTGATAAGTGTCTGCTCACTGCTTGTTGTAAATATCGCAAACTAGCACTGAATTCTCATCTGTAATTCGAGTCAGTTCTTAGTTTCAAAGTAATGTTTTCTTTCAGCATTTCAACCGCAGCTCCTCGTTTTCGTTTTTGTAATAAGAATTATGGTAGCCCTGGCAAACTAGCCATGAGTTTTAGTCTATCCCTATCGGTATCCCACTATGTAAATTTCCCAAATTTGAATGTGGAATAATTAGGCATCGGTATATAGTCCTTCTTTAATAAGAGCGGGTCAAGGTATACCCTACCGAAGCATATTCAACCCTAAATCGACCTGGAATGAACTATATGTTGTATATATACAGGCAAGTAAACTGTTTTAGTGAGGAGGCTATTTTCCAGGGCTGAACCACCGCTTGTTTTGGTCTAAGGAATCTTTCCCGACTTCGGCACAGGTACTTTTTGAAAGGAAGCATAATTCTTGATGCAGCTCCTGAGGTCTGAGGACAAGATAAAGTCTTGTCTGTCACTTTTAATATGTCTTACCTGAGGAAAGCCTTTTTCCAACCCAGAATCTGAATATTGTATGGGTTGTGAACTAGTGAAAAACAGACCTGGCTTGCCTGCAAGTTATATCAGGATCAAGAACTACCCATTTCAACAGGGCAGCGCCACCATCCAGCCAACCACCATCAAGGTGCCTCATAGTAACCTGTACAGTGCATGCCGAGAAACTATATGAGAGGTCACACCATCTAGGTGGCATTTGTTGTTCATTCATAATCATCAGGTGTTTAACAGACCACCCCTAGTCTTTGCATAAACTGGGCCTATTTGAAAGACAATATATGTAGAATAGAGTAACTATTTGTTTAGCATCCATCCTGGGGCTACGGACAATTGCCATTCAAATTGTTTTATAGTACTTTCAATAGATCTAGATATTCCATCTCCAAAGGATCTTGCAAATTTGTGCAAGTGGTATTCTATCTTCAAAGTTAAAGCTGATGTTTGTAAAGTTTTACAATCTGCCTGTGCGGTTGCGATATTCAAGTTATGTCTACAACTGCCAGATGGGTATAACTGAGACTTGAGGTTTACAGCGAACCCGAGAAACTGTGCCAAAGATTTATCCCTACTATATTACTCAGGGCTATAATGAGACTGACATCGTGACAAGTGGCATTCTAAGATACAAGTCTTGATTCTTATAGACATTCTTGGTCTCACGTGTTCCTGTGCGTTTTTCTTCTTTTTTTCGGTCACTTGAGTTGTTTTATATTGTTATTACTTAATTACATGATTTATGTGTATTCTGAAGGTGACTGTGTTGTTGTTTTGAATTTCACAGTTTACTCCAATTTGTTCTTTGAATGGTTTTGTTATTCAATCAGATTTCTTTTGTGCGATGTTGTGACTGTGATAGCAATCCTATCCAGTCTTGGGACAATAAAGTGGAGAGGAATTCTGGCCAAGTTTTGCCCTGAACATTCTTTGGTGCCTTATCTCTGGAGTGGTGTTGGATGGTTACTGGAGCTGCGGGTTTGCCTCCTGGACCAGTACGAGTCACCATCACAGTATTTTGCCATTTAAAAGTCCCTCGTAAAATTAGTAGTGACACTAATTTAGACTAGTTACATAACCGTGTTGTAACAGCGGTAACACAGCAAGTAGGTAAATGCAGTCCCATTTGGAATTGCCTTTACTATACTGTCCAATTCCTCATAAAAACGCCATCTGTATCCTCAGCTTATGTTAATGGGGGTGCTTATGCAGTAACACGTGTCATAAAACCTCATGAGGTAGACAATCGTAGTGATATGATTCTCTCATGTATTCCTCAATCTGTCATAATAGTGAATTCTTTGCTGGAACTTTCTCACTGTAATATCGAATGTATTTATAAACTTAAGATTTCCTAATGAATATCTATTTAACCTCTTGAATCGCCAATCCTCTGGGAGGCATGCTTCTTATTGCTCAGCAATATATTATTTGTCTTCTACTCATTTCGGCGCCAGTTAAATTATGTCTCTCCCCTCCACCCCCCCCCCCCCCCCCCCACCAAAAAAAAAAAATTAATTATAAACAGCATTTTTATATCAACACTGTACTATCATTGGTGTTCTACTTAAATATATTGAAACAACAAACTATGAACAGCACAAAGGCTGTGAACATGTCGTTTCCATGACACATGCAGTAAATAAATTGGGGAACCAGAAAAACGTCAGCAAGTGCAAGACTGGAGTTAATGAAATTAGGACAGTATTGGCAACTAGTAGTAGGTCTTGGTTAGATATGACCGAGCTAACTAAAGATGATACAACCTATTCTCTGTTTACGCCGAATGTTGGGCAATGTACATCAGAAATGAAGGTCCTCAATGTGCCAGTTATTTCAGGCGGAACAGCACACTGGAGAGAATACTAGTCTAATGTTGGGACGAGGAAATGCAACCTGAAAACTAAAAGCTATGACCGGTCAGACCAGTCTCTTAGCCTTGGCTGGCAACTGTCTAAAATATCAGTTCTCACAAGGACGAGACAAGCACTGCTTTTGTGATCCAGCAGTTTCTGCAAAATGCTCTGCTTCTAATGTATAGTGCAGTATTACCTTTTCTTTGAGTTGAAAAGGCAGGTTGAGAGAAGCATGGCAAACATGTTCTCTGAAGAGGTGGGGTGGGGTGGGGTGGGGGGGGGGCGCTGACACTGGTGATGACTCCCGGAACTCAGAGTTCTCATGCAGTCCAGATCGAACAAGACGTTATATTTACTGAGGTTATGGCGATCTTCGCAACGGTAGCAAACTAACTGCCTTCCTACACGACAAGATTGACCAATAGACGTTTATGGGATAGACTTTAGCAACTAGCAGTAGCACCTGCAGACGTTAATCTGATAAGTTTAGCTTAAGAGACAAGAGAGTTATTTTTCATTAAGCTATTGGATCAATCTAACGATGCCTATCTTCCATGTCGTTCTGTTGTGTCCTCACCTCTGTTTACTTTCGTTTCCTTGGAAGCCCACCTGCTTCAGGACAGTGTGTGTAGAATTAGCCCTTCTGGGCCCAGCTCGAGAGCGAGGAGTCTTACTGCGTAACGCTTATCTATTACTCAGACTAGCTACCATATCACCTTACTTCTCGAGATAGTACAGGTGTAGATTCTTAGTTCGGGACTCTGTTGAAATGGGTGGTGAATCCCATATCTCACCATGTAACATTGTTTTCCCGAAAGAGGGAAAAGTTCCAAACCCTCAGCCAACCAACCAACCAACCAACCAACCTGCGAAGCAAATAACTATTAAATAAATTACAGTTTGCTTTAGTTTAAAGAAAACAAAAAGTTTGATCTGGTTCAATGTAGTTATGATTTTCAGTCGTTAATGCGTTCAAAATGAACACGCATGGCATGAGTGGATTCCAATCAACAGCACATCAACATTGCAAGGACACCTGACCAGGCTGTCCTGGGGATGCAGAGTGCTAGAAAACTCATAGCCACTGGAACACCCGAACTAGATACAGGAGAAGCATTCGAAAATCGCCTTACTTGGATCTACACACCGGGTGATGCGGGCGTGAAGGGAAATGAGCGAGCGGACCAACTGACAAGCACTGCACTAAGAACTGCAGGAAAAAAAGCATGGACAGAGCAGATATCGTCAACGCTGTCCGGGATGGGCTAGTGGATAATGGGGAATTCTTGACACTAACACGATTGCGTGACTTGGGAGTAAAACATGATAAAGCACGTCTACGCCGTCTTCGAGGCCGAGACAAGAGACCAAAAACAACACAGCTTCTCATGGGCACAATTAGTAGAAGTACGTTGGATTGGCTGCTGCATCGGAGGATTGAGCACACACGGGAATGCCTAATGTGCAGTGACGTCGATTGTGATAAAATAGCATATCATAACATAGATAAAGGAGACGTTCAGCCATTAGAACATATTTATGGTCTGGCTATATTGCGGCCCCTGGCCGGAGCCAAAGTAGGGCTTCAAATAACGAAAAAGTGCATCCCAAAAAGGGTTGACAAGGTGTTACATAATTCTGTTCACTAAGTTCAGGACGCAGATAAAGAATCGTGGCGACTTCAAGAAATATTAGCGTTCTGCCACTGAACGAAATGTGAACGATTGAAAGCGTTGTCCATGGTTACAGTTGTCCAGAATGTAATAGATGGCTCGCTATTGCGGCGGGATGGTTTCTACGGCTGGTCACCTGGGTAGTGTCTGTTAGAACTTATAACATCATGCTTTGTTATATGGAACTTACCTTTGTTAGTGTCTGCTATTTAACAGTTCACTTTCGTGTAGTTTCTATATGCCTTTGTGTTAAATCAGATTCCTGTTGATACTTTTTTTTTTTACTGGTACGATGATTATATCCAGTCTAGGGGCTATTAAGTTGTTAGGAAGTCTGGCCAAGTCGTGCCTACGAATATCTTTAAAAAAATTATGTGGAGCAAAACACTTGAGGTGCCTCAGCTCTGAAGTGATATGGGATGGTTGTTGGAGCTGCGGAGACAGCCAAGACCACTTCGAGCCGCCATCTCAACATTAAAACACTTCAGAATGTCTATTATTAGGGAAAACCCTAATAAAGACACGTGACACCATTGTCTCGTAACACACATAAGGCGGATTTTCCAACCGATGAAGACATTTTTTGGCGCACCTTCCTGCCTAAGTATATCTAGTCATCCCTTTGTGTGATGCAATTTTTCGTTATTTCGAAGCCCCACCCTGGCTCTTACCAGAGGCCGCATTATAGCCCTGCCATAAATATGGTCTAATGGCTGAGAACGGTTTCCTGGACCTCTCCACGGATGATCCTCACCCACATGGTGGCACTTTATGTCATTGGGTGTTTATTGCTTGTGTGATGTCCTAGTGGAGTAAAAGAAGATAGATATTGCCTCATAGTGAAAGCAGACATCAATACCCGCTGCATAGTTTAAAAAAAAAAAAAAAAAAAAAACCCGTTAAACCATGCATGCATTTTCTAAACTAATGTTAAATATGTTATATTTTTCTATTTCTGCACATCTGCTTTCTAGCAGTCTTTCTTTTGCATCTCGCCAGCCTTTTCTAATCTGAACATTTGTCTCGCAGTACTTGTCTGTTGACTGAGGATTATGCTTGACTTTTTTGATTCGCTCCTGATACATGTTGAGAATTGCTTAAGCCACCACACATGGCTGATTTGATTTTAGGTGTATCCAAGTACATGCTCGTGCTGGCTTTTTCACTATTTTTGTGAATTCGTTTGTTAGGTTTCTACTCTGTCTATATTGGAATTCATGGGTGCAAACTTTCCTTCAGTACTGACTGAATATTTCCTCCACCACCTCATTCTTCACTTTAGTTTGTCAAAGTTATATATGTTATTCGTGTGGTCTTCGCATGATTTATACGTTTGAGGTAAATTCTAAAATTTAAGAGCATATGTTGTGGTCACTTTCTACTTCAGCTCCTGGATTTAAAAGCCTGTATGCACAAGTTTATAGTCATTTTGTTTGTTATGTTGGCTGTCTGGTGCATGAGTCCGTGTGCGTGTGCGGTGTGTTAGCTACGAGAAGGTTGTTGAGGCTCCAGAATTCAAGCTGTTTAAATCCTCTCTAATTGGTTTTTGTTGTTGCCGAAATTCCACACATGTCTTTCCAGGCTACTTGTGCTTCTATTCCTTCATAATTCCAAATTTCCTGAATAACAAAATTAGGTCTTATTTAAGTTTATTATTATTTTACGAAAAGGATGGAAAGGGTCAATGACATTTTGGTGTCGGCTAGACAAACACGTTTACACAAAATTGTCATCATAGTCTGTAGTTGGTTCAGAGACTTGTATGACAAAAAATGCAAAGGTGTTGCATTTGAGCGTAATGATATGGCCTTGCTGGAGTTCGGGTTGCATCAAATAATTGTGTTTCTGATATTCTTATGCACAAGAAAACCAACGTCAATTACTTTATATCTACTTTTATTATTCTTGTACTTTATTTACTTTAAGGCAATTTTTCTGTCTTTGTTATTGGCATTACTTTTTTCTTCACAGTATTCAAACGGAGACCAATTTGATCATATTTGCCAACAAGGTATCTGTCAACCTCTGTAGTCCTCTCTGACTTGTCACGGTTAAGACAGTGTCATCGACATAATGTAGAACATTTCTGTTTTAATCACTAACCACAATTCCTGACATATCTTTGATAGATCTCGTTATAATAGATTCACCGTATAATGAAAACACATTAGGTGATATTGATTATTTGAGTCGTACGTCCATAAACATTTTGAAATGTTCTCAGATTGAGTATTAATTCTTTAAGCTGCTATTTGCTGTTACGACATATTCTTTATTACTCATAGAAATGTAAAAATGTTGCATTTTCCTAATCCCCTAAATTCCCAAAGGCTGCAATTTCCTTTCAGTGATGTTGTATGTGGCCTCTGCCTTTCGTTTCTTTGTGTAATGTAGTGGTCTCCATCAATTTTTAGCTCACGCCTCTTGAGTATATGGCAAGACTCCCACGGGTTCCTTTGGTGTATTGCAGGACCCCCTCGCTCCCTTCCACCGGTTGCAGTACTGCAACACCCCCACGGCTCCCTTTGGTGTACTGCAAGACCACCATGCCTCTCTTTTCGTGTAGATCATGACTACCCCACCCCGCCCCTTCGATTTTATGACAGGAACCTATCTTCTCCACCCTCATAATAGAATTTGATCAAAAATAGATTTGTGTTCTCAAAATATAAAAAATGCAAGTAATATCATACTGAATTAGATTTTTAACATTAGATGTGCAAACTGCCTAGGAAAACAAAAATGTCCTTAATTTTTCCTTTCATAAATGTTGAGAATTCTGAAACCACGGGGCGTAGAATGCACTCTATCGTGGGACCTAGGTTCGCTGTGTGAGGTAAGGGGGAGGAGTTTGAGGTTACTGCCATTGCCAGTTGTCCAAGAAAAATTCCAAATTTGATCCTCTTTCAGCCGCCCGAGGGCCTGCTATATCGAAGAAGGGTCCTTTGCTGTCTTATATGCTTTCCTTTTATTTGTGGTGTGTAGACACACCTGATATTATTGTTGTTTGCTTCCTTGCTGTGCTGCGTTGTTTGCGGTTTTGGGTTCTGGTGTGTTCCAGATCTCTTTGCGGTGATATTGACGGGTACTAGCTGACTGTTGCTGGTGCTTGGTTTGCCTCGTGCTGGTCGCTGTGCTGGTGCCCTGTTGCTGCTTGGTTGCCGATCTAAAAGCCGCCGGAAAAAGCCAAACAAACATCCGTTGCGCCGTCGATACGAACAATGTTCCTTTTCAGGACAAACAGGGCCGTCACAATCTGTTGTTGTGATCGGCCCAAAAAAAAAAAAAAAAATTTTTTTTTTTTTTTTTTCCACGGAGTGTGGAGAAGTAGTGGAGGTAAGATAGACTGCAAATGAAAGGTCAGTTTGCCCGAATGTGCCAGTAGATGTGATAGTGAGGTCGGGAGAATGAGAGTGACAGATAGAGGCAGGATCCATCCCGGTCGGCTGAGGTCACTTGGTCTGAAAAAAAGTGAAAGGCAATTGTTAACATACACGTGGGTGGGGGTGGGGTGGCATGACGGTGACTGGAATTCCCAAGTGCTGGTCCCCTTAGGTGCAATGCCCTCGGCTGTCTGCGTCGGAGCGTCGGGCGACCTGTGGTGTATTCCGTTGTCTTCTTTTTTCTGAAAATAAACTAGATTAAGATTTTGGTTAGTTCAATGGTGGTTACGTAATTATTTGCCAGTGGGGCGGAGCGGGTGGGAGTGGCTCCGGTACGTCGACCCGCTGTCCGGTTGGTGGTTGTTTGTTTTTGGCTGTCCGTAAAGATGGCGGCTTGTTCGGTGGGCTCTTTCTGCGGCTCTTTAGAATTGGCGGCGGCCTCTTCTCTTGGGAGTGCCGTTTGTCCAGTGATTACTCTTGCGAATTTGGATCAAGGCCGCATTAAATTCGTTATAGAATTTGTCAAGTAGTTGGCCCGCTTCTATTTCTTCTGGTGTTTTGTCTTTTTTATTGATGGTTTCCCAGTGGTATTTAACGCAGTAGCGCCTACCTTCTTCGTCGTACTTCAGCCTGTGCGGGACAACATGCTCGTTGTATTCTTCAAGCAATGCCTCGAGGTCAGCCTCGCAAGTTGCGTCAGATACTGCTTTCAGGCTGCTGAGTGGGGTGACTGGCTGCCTGGTGGCTGTCTCATCGCTTGGTTCTTCGTTGAGGTTAGGGCGAGTTGCACATGTTATTGGCTTGGCTTGGCTTGGTGATGAAAACAAAAATGACAAAGTGCGACGACGCTTAACCGGCTCCTGTCTGAGCGTTGGTTATCTGGTCGGTTGGGTTTCTTTGTGGTATATTCTTGATACTTCAGTGTGATGTGTTCGCCACATCTGAGTTAAGTCTTTGTTGCTGTTTTCCTTGTCTGCATTGGGCTAGATCTGGCGTGGTTCGGGTGGAAGGTTGTCGTTCGGCATGGCAGGGAGGGGGGTAGCCGTTCTGAAAAGAACGGTTACGTAGCCAGGGTAGGCCATTGTAAGGGAGAAAGGGCGGGGCTGCTGAGATGTCTGGGTGTTATTCTGCTTGGCGGGTAGCTGTTGATTTCCTGGGTTTCCCGCAAGATGGTGGCTTGATCAGGTCGTTTCGGGTGAGAGTGAGTGGGTCGTCCGTATTAGCGGTATCGTCTGTTTGGTGTTCCCTGGTTCGGCCGTCTCCTTCTTGCCTTGATCAGTTGTTCATGGGCTGCACACATTTCTTCCCAGAACGCATTCATTTGATTGTAGAAGGCTTTGCGTTCTATGTCGGGTAGCAGGCTGACTTTCTTTGTCTCTTCTTCATCAAAAAAGATAACGTAACTGCGGCCCTCTAGATTGATCTTGTGTGGGTGTATTTGTTTGTTGATACTTTGTAGCCTCTCTAGGACGTCGGCCTCGCTTATCTCCTTGTTGGTTACCGCGTTTTTCTGGTCGGCTTCTTGTTCAGCTTCAGAGTCTGGTTTCGAGCTATTGGTTTCTGTGCTTTGGTCTCTGCTTTCTGGTGCTTCAGTCATCTGTGCCTGGTGGTTGGTTGTTTTCAGTTGGTCAGTGCAAGTACTTTTGTCAGCTCTGCTGATTGTTGTTTTCTTTGCGGTGTTTCTCTCCTTCTCCAATAGGGCACGTTCTGACTTTGCTGCTTGTGTGGCTGCTTCGGCCTCTGCGCTCACTTTTACAAGATTGGCGACTTCTCGGTATGTTGTTTCACGTGCACTAGTTAGCTCGGCCAGCTCTTTTCTTCTCTCCTCCCCTTCTTCCTGTCGGCGCTTATCGTCTGCTATCTGGGTGGTTTCAAGTCTGGCGAATAGAGCATTGATGTTTTCTTTAGTTGATTTCGCTTGATTAGCATATTCGGTATTTAGTCTTGTTTGTGCAGATCTCTCCTCTCTCAAGGTTTTAATCTCCCCTAGCAACAGGGAAATCAAATCATGCGTCTCTGCTCTCTCGGCGGCGGCGGTAACTTTCACCTTCTGCAGTTCTGCCTTCAGGTCGGTTAACGCGCTCATCAATTCTGGGTCTCTTGTGGTGATCTCCTTCCTTTCTGATGTTCTGTTTTGGACTGGGCGATTGGGTAGGCTTCTTGTGGTGTCCGGTCTGGGTGCCTCGTACCTCTGCTGGTGTCTGGGTCCGGCGTTTGTCATCGCCATCTTTATCTGCTTGAGATACGGGCAACCCAGGTACCTCGCGCTGTGGGCCCCTCCACAGTTTGAGCATCGTCTGCTCGGGTTGGGCTTCTTGAAGTCCGGGTCCTTCTTGGCCAGCGGGCACTCCTTGAATTCATGTGCTTAAGAGCAGTACCTGCATGCTAGGCTGCTGCGGCAGGCTGCGGCTGTGTGCCACGCCTTATTACAGCGTGAACACTGCAGGATCTCCGTACTGCTGGCTCCCGGTCGTTGCTGCTGCCTGAGTGGTCGGGTGTTGGTGGGCTCCCGCGCCACGACTGGGGCGACTTCTGAGTCTGATGTTGCCTCGACAGGGGCTCCATCAGAAGCTGGCGGCGTCTGGGTAGGTGTGGCTGACGTCTCGATAGTGACGTCAGTCAAAGCTGGCATCGTCTGCACCGTAGGGGCTGGTGCGACGTCAGGTGCAGTCTCCTTGTTAGCCGATGTAGCTCTGGTGTCACGGCGCTGAATCGGGTTCTTCTTGCCACGGGCCATAGTGGATGTGGCTGGCAAAGGTTGTTCTGTTCGGGCTGCTGTTTGATTGCTAGGTCCCTTCGGAGTCGGCAAGGCTTGTTAGAGTATCCTAAAAAGGACACCCAAGCGTGCTTTCTCCTTAGTTCTCTAGACAATCGTTCAAAAAAAAAAAAAAAAAAACTGGCTGGTATGACTGGCTCCTCAACAATGATGTGCTCCCGGGCCGCTAATAACCCACCCGCAGACGAATAACGATAGCGTAGTCGAGCCAAAACTCAGCCGAATATCAAGCGAGTTCTGACCAGTATCTAGCTATCGATAATCAGGCTACGAATGGATAGTTAGCAAGCTAACGAGAGACACGTGGCTGATCGGGCGGTTTGAGCGAGCGAGCGAGCGAGAGCTGTGTTGTGCACATGTTATTGGGTTGTTAAAACCGCTAAATCCTGTAATATAGAGCACGCGTGGTCGCCAGTTAGACCGTCGACCAAATACAACTTTGCAACAACCTGACATCTCCTCCACTTAAACTTACGCGTTTCAATGGTTAAGACATATTGATAATGTCCAATCACAGTGTTCTGCGCCCCTACCTGGTTACTCATCACAGTCGGCTGGGGCCGAGTGTGTTACTGTTCCTTGTCCACATGCAGTTCCCGTAAGAATTATGTAAATCTATTATTTACATCAGTGTTACTATTATTATTTTACCATTCCTCGATTTTAAATACTTAGTGCTGTTACATGTATACATTGTGTTAATATTTTTTTTTTTTAGTACATGGAATGCAAGACTTTTCTTAGATTTTCGCATTTTTCGTGCACATATTTTTCAGCCAGGTTTCTTGAGCCTCCATGTATTTGCTCACAATTTGTGCAATCTAGAACAGCCCTATTTATCATTCTTTTTCTGTCATCGTTAGTCCATCAACTGCATAATCATTTCTTTGTGTCTGTGTGTTCAAGAAATAATCTCTATTGCTGTCCCCTAAATTTACTACCGTGCTACTTAACCCACTTTTCATAAATCGTCTGTATCATACACATGGCGTCACATCCGTTTTTTAAAGGTGACGTTGAACTGTCTCTTAATTTAATAATCCGTTTCAACTAATTATCATCTTGATAGTCTTACATTTTATTGCAGTCTGCGCTGTAATCTGAACAGCCTACAAATGAAAAGACAATCACTGAACGATATTTAAAAAAAGAGACAAGTGAAATACTTTGGCCACATTAAAAGACATAACACGGTTTAAAAAACCATACTGGAAGGAAAGGCAAGAGAGCAAGAGGTAGGCAACGATACAAGTAGGGGGGAAAACATCAAGAGCTTAATGGGCAGTAGCCTGAGAGAGTGTACAACCAGGACACGAGAACAGTGTGTTAGAGATCCATTGCATCCCACCTTCATTGTGAAGACGACACCTGATTGATTGATTGTAACTGGAACATGCTCACTACAGAAATCTTCTCATGTTAAAGTCTTTGCTTCAATTTAACTGCACCTGAATCTTGATATCTAGTAAAAGTAAAACAAGGAAATAACCCTTTTTACGCCTTTAGGCGCATTGGGTCTTTTGGAAGAGCACTCCATATTTTTATAGACCAATCGGCACTGTGTGGGTAATATGTTCAGCATTACGCCGGCAGTTTTTACTTCCTTAGGACATCCATCCTGGTACCCATTTCAGGCTGGGTCGACCGGCGACGCCCCATACGAGGATAAAAATCCACGCAACCAGCTGTCGGTTTCAATCGCGTTACGTTGGAATTACGAGTCGGACTCGCAACTCCTAAGCCACGGACGCCACCCAGATATCTAGATCACTGATTTTGTTGCTTTTCGCGGAGCTATTGCTCTGCAGAAGGAAACATAACCAAGTGAGAGATAAGTCCGACGTAATGACGGCTTTTACAAACACATTATTACGAATACAGTAACGGAATAATAGAAAAAAACAACACAAAAAGAAATTTTAAAGTGAATTTTATTTGTATAATAACTGAAATGAGAATTAAAATGTGTAACTTAGTTACAGAGAATCCAAACTAGGAAATACAGATCTGCAACTCTTCGGAACACTTTAATTCCACTTTGTCAAGTCAATGAATCCCTGGAAAAAGAAAGGAGAACAATATTATTATGAGCTTTGTAATGAATATCCTTCTCCCTCACCCGCGCTCACCTCCCCCACAGCCTATTTTGTCCATTCTCTTTCACTGTCTTCTACATTTCTTAGTGTGACCATGGTATCTTTTGCTGAAGATTAGACATCCTAACCAAGTCAGTTTAGTCTATTTCCCAAACTCCCAACCACACCCAACCCTTCTTCTGTGTTGTTGAGGTCACCGGGTTAAACAGGTTTACTCCCTCGTCAGCTGTATTAAAACCCGAACCATTGCCACAGGAAATAGACAAAACAATATGCTGTCTACCTCCAGTGAATAAACACCTTACAATAAAGATTATCATTAACACAGTCCAGGCATTACAAGTGTATAAACATGTTAAATCTCATAAGCTATACAAATATAAGTGTATGTTCGATTTTCAGCCTTATTCCTAGATCTATTTTTTTTACGAACAACTGGGCTTTCCTTCGACTACCGGCATTATGGCTGGGTCATACTTTAGAGGTACTGTTCATAAATTGTTGTGCAGGAAACCAGTATGTTATTGGTGGAAGTATTTTTCCACATAAAAGAATACACAAGACAACTTGGGAATCACCAGACCATAGAGCAACTAATCTAATTGATCACCTATATGTTAACAAAAAGTTTAGATCATCCTTTTACGATATTAGGGCTTTTAGAGGTGCCGATGTATTTACCGACCATTTTCGGGTGGTAAGTAAAATCAAGATAAAACTTAAAAGATGTATGACATCTTATAATCATAGAAACAGTATAAGTAGGTTTTCTAGGGGCAAAAAAGGAAGGGGAAAATTTTTTCCCGTTACAGTTCTAAAAATTTAGGGGGTTTAGTAGTTTTTGAAGAGTCAGCACAGAAGTTGTGGGGTCAGATCAAAGGATTGGAATGAAATTTTTGTAGAAGTTCTTTACAAGAAAGAACGGAAACATTAAAAGGGATATCCAGAAACCCTTAAAAGATTCAAAAAAAATAAAAGAAAAAAGGGAGACTTGAACAATAGCAAAAAATAGAGCGATAGAGAGCAAAATAATACACAAAAGGAATAAGGGAAATTAGGGGGCGTAAAATAAGATAAAGGAAAATCTAAATGACTAGGACAAAAAAGCGGAAAGAGCAGCAGCAAAAAGGAACCTCCCGAGTAAGAC